>NQII01000465.1:593149-631101 GCA_002778355.1 Clitarchus hookeri | reverse complement strand
ATATATATATATATATATACACAGGCACGCACACAGGCACAAACACATAAAAACATACGACATTCAAATGTTACTCTAACATTCAATGTAACTGCCATCCATTTACACCCTTTATACCTGCCATTTTCGTCTATATGGTGCTGCACTTTGGAAGCATCGAAAATGTAAATATGGAACCATGGGAAGATACACTTCAAGAGCATCTGAAAAGCATCCACCCAAACATGCAATTTACAATGGGGGAAAAACGGAAGGAAAATTACCCTTTCTGGATTTACTGGTAATGAGGGAAGAGGGCTACCATACCAATCTAGCATTTACTGTAAAGCTCACACTGACATATATAGTCCATACTGTATAAGAAGGCCACTTTCTGACAGGTCTGCGAAAGTAGCTCCACTGTTTACGTCTGACTATATCTGACTACGTATCCTTCCGCCATCAGCTAGTCCGTCAAGTCGGGGCTGTATTTTTTATCAACACGCTGTCCGCTAATCCACTTGCCATTGTACTGTTATGCTAAACAAGTTTTAAGATACTTTAAGAATGACGTCTGTCTAAAAAAATAAGTAAGTTATAAAAGTAAATAATAAAATGTTGCAAATAATTAAATATTTGCTAACTCTTTTTTAATTTGTCCGAGATAGTGAATTTGGGTTAACATTTGCGAGACGGTCTGTTGGACGTTATAGCTAATATATTCGAGTTGGAAATATGTGACGTGAATAACGTTAGAATTGCTTAAAAACGATTCACACGTGCCTCACTTTCTACGGAAACAAGGAGATGGGTTTCAAGAGAACAATATGGCATATAATTTACGTAGACGAACGATTACCGGCCGAATATAAATGACTTGTACTCCAAATCGTTGTACATGAAATATATGTTACTTTAAAAATTATGCAGAGCTCATTGAAAAATATAACTATTGGCATCTGTTTGTAAATTCGTAATATAATGCGCAGGAAAGCAGTTAATTTCTGGCTGGTAATATCTCGCATAATATCCGAGAGATGGCGCGCACAGCGCATCACGGCGAAGATTGAGCCGCTGTTTTTGGATAACAGATAGTGTATTTTTTAAAGTTGATTGTCCTTATATTACGGGCTGGAAATATATTTCAAATTCGTGTCGTTTCGTCAAATTATTAAAAAAATAATTCAACAATATTATGCAATATTTCTGTATGCTTTTGGAATTAATATCAAGGACGTGTTGAAAGCGAGGTTGAAGAGGGATGATACGACGTGAAAAAGCTTTCTGAAGTTAGCACAATTTCAGAAAACTTTTCCGTGTCTTATCGTTCTATTGTACATTTAATTTTGAACACCTATACATAACTACATTACCACGAAGTTTAGTTTTTAACACTAACAACCATTGTTTTGTGACCTTGTAAAATAAAATGTATTAATAAATGTAAGAACTCTTTCTTATATGCACATTTTCTACTTTTGTGATGTGCATCGGCAGTGCACTCAGAATAGCCAACGTAATTTTAACTTTTGTTCGTTCGTGCATCAGCTGATACAGGATTTTGTAAATTGCACTCTGTTTCTTTCGTAAACGTCAAGTTGCCACTCACTGACTGTCAGAAAGTGGCCTTCTTATACCGCATGGACCATACCTACAGGAAAATCCACATTATCTACCATCACAGAAGAGAACAGTCATTTCCACCATGGTTAACAGGGTTAGGACAATTTGCGAAGAAGACAATCTTGGGAAAGAGATGAAATATCTGACAGCTGACCTCCAATTAAATAGCCACACGATAACTGAAATAACCAGAGCTCCGAGGCCATGTGTAAAATGAGCATAATGAGACGAATTAGCCCTACTTCTAAGGAAACACAGTATAAACACCATATTAAAACCTATTAATAAGTTTGAGGGTTCTATATCACCAGTAAAAGATAAAACCCCAGAAAGAGTGGAGCGATTTGAGCGGCTCTTAACATCGAGGCCTAGAGAGCCGATAAAACCCCAGAAGAAAAACTCACAAGGATATATAGAATACCCTGTCCATATAGCAAGGTAAACATTGGGCAACCAGAATTTAAGAACACATCAAACTTCAAATATGCTCATAAAAATCCTCTATCATCCGTAGCAGAGCACTCAATCGAAAGAACCCACATCACGGAGACAAATTCAACATCTTAGCCAATACAGTCAACTTACAACACGACCCATGAATAATGACCCCCTTAAAATAACAACCCTTTTTTAGGGATGTGTAAAAAATTTAATTATATAATAAAATCATTTGAGGGAAATATGTCGAGAGATAAGTTTGTTGCATTTATTTTAGCCGCTCACTACTGCAATTCTCTCAGTGCCAATACTGCATGACTCTGAAATGGGAAATATCTAAATATAGAAACCACCCCACTAATGTGACTGACTGCCTCTTCCGTTAATATTGTCAATGCTTATCCACGCGCACCTGCCATTACTTACAATACGTACCAGGATGGCCTTTGTGAGACCATACATTAGTAAAAACACAGGACTGAACTCTTGAAAGGAGGAATAAATACTATATTTCTTTGAAATGGCTGTGAGTGAGTAGATTAATTACAAGTTCATTTCCAGGTACAGATTTGTTTTCACATTTGTAGGTTAGCATGATAATAGGCAAGGTGCAAACTTTAAGCAGTACCTGTTACAAATAAAATGTATACTAATTTTGATGTTTTAAGTGCTCTTCCGACAATGCAACACTAGGAAACCAATATTCCTAGCATGGATAGCCACGAAGGTGCTGCAAAATGCCTTTCATAGACAAAAAAATTGAAAGCTAAAAAATTTGAATAATGCAGCAAAGGGTAAGAAAATTAGGAATTTTTCCTGCATCTACACATGTGCAATTAATCAGTATTTAGAGTCCATGGGGCTTATTTTAAATTATTCGTTCATTTTTCGTATTAGTTTAGTTTGAAGAGCCCTCGAAACAAATAAAATCTTCGAGCAAGAAAATTTTATATCCTGTCATATGCCGTAACGGCCCCCGAGACTTCGGTAATGTTCGGGTTTTCGTTAGAGAATGAATGCAAAATGGCAACACTGCTCGCATGAACTTTAACCTATTTGTGGGAGGTTGTATATACAAGTACGAATACTTCGGCTTAAAAACATCAATAAACCAAAGTAGTAAAGCACTTAAAATATTTTGTTTGCAATTGGAGGGTTTTAATTATTAAAATTAAACAAATAATGCAATATAGGACAAAGGTACATTTGTATAACTTGGCTGGACATGTGAATATTAAATAATAAAATTCCCTCACAACAGTCTGCCTACATTGCCACTTATATGGTTCGCAAATTAAAAAAAGTTTTATGGGTTCCATTACAATATTTTTGTTATGAAATATATTTGTGTGTTATTCATGAAGATAATTCTTCACAATTAGTAAAATCCTCGCATCGAATGCCTCTTACCCCCGAAGAAAGATTGTCAATAACAACACAAATTTGTACAATAGCCCAAAGCAAGTTTTGCTATAAAATAGTTGTGTAATGTTCAAACGTTTGGTGAATAATTTCATATCAGTATGCGTGACATATGTTTATTCCCCCACACTTTTACATATAATATCCAATCAACACAGACATTAATTTGTGACTGTAAGGAATCTGGTTGGCAAGGTAAGGGAAGAACAGATACAAATTAATTTCACATCACCATTACTTGACAGGCCTCTACGCCCAACATCATCAGGATTATTAAAACAGACACCATTTAATATCCCTTACCTCATTTAACTTAATACGGCCTTGGTCATGCCACCATGGTGTCTAACGTTAATTTTGTATCATTTTAATAGTAGTGTCAGGCTTTGACAGTGATTTTATTCCACTTTGTGATTTGGGTTGATTGACTATGCAAAACAAATTGCTACTGTAGTTGAATTGGCGCACAACTGAAGTAACTTACCTAGAGCCTATATTGATGCTGAGATACATTTGATTACAGGATTTTGGCATTGGGAAACGAAATGATTTCAATTGCATACTCATTCCGACCAGGAATTTCCACAGTTTCGAACATCATCTCAGAAATTTGTACGGCAATCTGGATTGTTTTGAAACATTTTGTTTTCATTGCAACAAAACAAGAATGGTGGTTGAATGAAATCTTGCCAAAAAGTAAATAAACACAGTTCCTCTTCTTCCTTTCCGTCGCCGTCAAAACTAATGTTCCGAGTTCGGGCTTTGCGTTCAACACCGTCGGTCGGCGGCAATTGCTGCTTTTCGCTGATTGGTGGAAGCTCGATGCAACATAACGCATCGCACTATTGTGAAACGTGCTTCAGGGTGCATACGCACTAGGAGAGCCGAGCGTGTAATGTAAATGTTGTGTACAGTCGGTTCACGACCGGAAGAAACTTTTGAAAATCAACCTTTGAAAAAACACCCTAGCCGTTAGCTACAGGCATATAACATTACAAACAGCGGCGAGCGCGGATACAGTTATGCCGTTAGGTTGCAAGCACAAAGAGAGGAAATAGTTCCAAAGTTTTAACGTAATTGTTAATTAATCGCTTACAAATGGGCCTTGAAAAGACTTTATCGTATTATGCCAATTATTAATGACATGATGCTAACGTATTTAGATTTCAACGTCTTTTGCATAGTCATATGATCCTGCTCAAGGTGAAGGTAGAGCGGCCATTTGTTTACAAACCTTCGTTCCGTGTGTTGTTGATTGGGTATGGTTGACACACATGTCAGAGAATTTGTGCGATTATCTTGTTTAACCTATAATAATTCATTTATCGGTTTTTTTTTTTATTACTAATATCCGCTCTTTATTATTTTTCGCTGTATTTTCGTTTTTGAAAACTGTATAAGAGATTACTCGTAGTGCGTTCCCACGTGTTAAATATTTTTTAAATTTATTTCAGGTTTGCTTAAAATTTTATTTATTGTATTTTACGTTATATGTTGCAGTAGTTTTCGTGTGCAGTCATGAGTTATAGCAAGGTGAAGAAAAGAGAAGTCACCACTCATCAACGCCAACAGGACATCATTAACCTCACCGAATCGCTGTATTCCCTAATTAGGCGAGGGGAAATGAAACCGTGCAGCATCGCGGAAAGAGCGGCAGAAATGTTGAAACTCTCCAGATCCACAGTGCTAAGGTATGTTAAAATATATATAGTATTAACCATTGCATTTGCAAGTTGTGTGTGTTAGGTCAATTATGTTGGCTTACGAAGTGTGTTTACAAGAACATAAAGAAAATTTGTTAATAACATGATAACGTCGTCGAACATTGTCTACATGTCTTTATAAACTTTTATTTAAGTAATTATTAAGTTTAGGGGCTTTTCTGTTAAAATAAAAATAATCCACTCTACTAAAGATGCAGAACACGAATATACGAGGGGCATTAACGTCCGACTAATTTCGTAACATGTTTCCCACCTAACCTAACAGAACCTAACCCCACGATGGGTGAATCACTATTTTACATTTTTGAACTAACCTAGGATTTTTGGGTTTTACACTAACCTGGGATTGTAGGGTTATATAGACTCAAATGTGAGTGTATGAATCACCTAACCAAAAGGTGGTATTACAATGTGTAATTAACAATAAAAACTACTTTGTGTTGGAATTTGTGTACCCCTGTGAGGGATTCTTCATAAACAACCCAATATATACAGTATAAATTTATTATAAATACAATCGACAATGGTAAGGAAAATTGCCACCATAGTGATTTTGTTATAGCCAACTAATTTTATATAGGTTATGGAGAGATCGTGCATTTTAAGATTCTGAAGAAACTGCTTGTTTTGTATCTAGAAGTTACATTGCGGCATTAATTGCCATTGTTATAAATCACTAAATAGATTACAGTCAATATAACTGGAACTTCCCCTACTATTAAACATATCTGTATCACTTCACTAAACACGAGAGGACATCGTAATCTATGAAATTGCAGTCATAATCTTTTAAGAAAACAATTGTGTATTAATGCATTTCCCCAACACCGCAGTTATACAGCCATTGTCTTTTAGTTATTGTAAATTATCAGAGTCATATTTTTCACTTTCAGTGCTTCATAGCCAACCTAATTTGCTTAATTTAAAAAGGACCATAATTCAGTTTCTGGGTCAACTACAGTTACTGAGACCAAAAACATGCAAGGGTCATTTTCATGGACAATGCACCATATCACAGCACACAGGTGTGATCTCCAACCTTTTGTTTTTGAATAAATAAAATGTTTATATTGTTTGTGACATGTTAGATTCTGTGCTAGTCAACACAGGTATCAGGAAAACAGTTATATGTAATATGATAAAAAGTTTAAGAATGTCTAGCACAGTAGTTATAGACATTCTTATCACGTTCACATTATAGAAGTCTCCAATCATACATTTGGTATTCAATAAATACTATGCAACCAATCAACCAACTATTTAAAAGTTTATGTTTTGGAAAGAATTGTGCTTAATTCAGACATTCTATACAACAGACATACTGTTGGCAACATTCAAGGGTAATACATTTTAATTTGTTGTATTGTGTGGTGATTTCAGCTGGAGAAGTTCCCCAACAGTAGCTGGAGGAAGGATGCCATCATCAATTGGCTGCAGGAGCACAACATTCCGTTTGCTGTATCCTTTTTTTGCAAAATCTTTTTGTGTAGCGTTAAATTGTAGGGTAATGTAGTTTATCATTGCTTTATAGCATTATATGTAAAGTAGCAGTCTACATCAGAGAGCAGCTATTGAAGTATGCAATTTTTTTAAATAATTGGTTTCTAATTTTTGGAGTGGAAATGGATGTATTAATTTTTTTTATATAATTGCTGCTGTGTTGAGTTGTTTATGTACTTTTTTGTTTTCATCTATGGTAATTCTGTATCAAAATGAATCACTACAATCCATAAGTTATTACCTATACTTCTAACTAACTATTAAATAAATAAACAGTATTTATAAGTACTGCGGCTTATGCCTTTAGGATGTTTTAACTTAATGCAAACTGGAGATGTTAGGATACACCATTGTCAGCTTCTTTAATTATTGTAAACAACAGTTCTCTCTAATATTTTGTTTACTGGAGCCACATTTTTTAGTTATGTTTAATTTGTTATTGTCATTTCTTTACAAAATCTGTGGCACACTTATTTTGTTCCTCCTCTAACCATTTACTCAGCAACATGTTTCAAATTAATTGTTTAAATATTAGACATTAGTGAAACCAATGTCTTTTCGTATTAGTTTTTAAGTTAGATTTTTGTCTGGAAAATTATTTTAAGATAGCAACAGAGGTTAACAGCATTAAATACGGGCCCGTAGCCCAACTAAAACATAAACACAGCGGCCTACCACCACCTAAATTATTTGAACAAAGTCTGTCGATTTGCATTTTTGTTGCAAACCCACTATAAGAGTTATGGGAACTTCGGTTCCTGACCTTCGTGACAGCACGGCCATCCGGGGGCTTATGAGAGATTGGCGGTGCCATGTTTATGTTCTTGGATGGACTCCTTGAATGTTGACACATTTCAATGCACAGTATTGTGCTACATCTATATTATGTAATCAAAGTGAAAGTTTTTCTCCCCCACCCAACCCCCCAGTCAAAATCAAACCTGCACACACACACACGAAATATCAAAATTTTAATACTCGCATTTTGGGTTTATAGAATGAAATGTTTTTCACTTGCATCGCATATTCTTTTGTGTGAAATTCTCAAGATTAAAAACTTTACGCTTGTGAAATATCTATTAATAATATATACATGACTTTTATAATGGGTACGTGCATGTACGAACACATGTACACACACAGTGGAATGTAAACATTGCCATGTGACTGCCACATGGCAATGTTTGTTTACCTTTCGCAGAAGGATACAAAATGGGCTTGAAAGTAGATCTTTAGCAGGGCTTCAAGAAAGTCTCTTCCAGTCGTGAACCGACTATAGTTTGGACGTGCTCAGCGTAAGTTGAGACTGCCAACGAGCTTCATGCAAGCATAATCTGTGTTACAGTTCATAGAAATTTATATAAATCATACTCTTCTGTGGAACCCCACAGATAAAGATTATTAAAAAAAACACGTGATGGAAGATGCGTGGTAAAACACTGGCATATCAGTAGGGAAAACAGCCGACGTTTGTAAAAAGAAACTAATCAGTTTGCTTGCATTGTACAGAAGGTAGAATGCAAAAGAACAAATATAAACTGGAACATAAAATGGTAAGCTTTGGTTTAATATTAAATAATAAAAAAAAAATATATATTTATTTAAGGCAACAATGTGGCATTTGATTTTGACATTAACATAATGAATATCCGTACACATTGCTATGGCTTAGTGAATATTTTATATTAATTAATTTATTATACCATTTTAATACAAATCTGTCTTGAATTTAAATTGGATGTCGAAAACATGGAGTGCAGAGATTTGGGTGGCTCTTTACATCGAGGCCTTGAGAGCAGATGAGGGTGAAACGAGGTGAGTATAGAGCAGCACCAGAATGCAAAGGCGGGGGAAATGGGAGATCCCCAAGTAAACCCGCAGACCAGCGGCATCGTCCAGCACGATTACCAGTTGCGAAAGTCCGGGAGCAACCCCGCCGGGATCGAACTCGGTTCGCATTGGTGGGAGTCGAATACTTGTTCCCATTATACTGATTTTTGGTCCTGTTTAGTCAGAAAATTTTCGAAATCTGTAGGAGACATCCTGGTAAAGTTTTTGTACTGTCGTCTTATGTGCTGGAACTTTAAATCCTGCATTAGTTCGGACCCGACCCGCTTTTTATGCAATTCAGTATGCTATCACAGCCGGGACTTTTGTTGTCTTTTACGTGCATTGCAATGATGTGCACACAATAGCATAACACCCCTGCACAGAATTAAAGCTAATAATGCTTTGTTGTTATACATGCCTCAAGTTGTGAAATAAGAACATTTCTTACTCATGCCGTGCTCGACAAAGCTGACGGATCACTGCAGCTTGCGGAGTGCTCAATACTTGCAGTAGGCAGCGAGTATTACATTACGCGTTACATTACACACTCGGCTCACCTAGTGCATACACACCCGAAGATGTGCCGGATACATTTTATGTTCAGTTTGCTATGAAACAAAACATTATTCACAAAACACTTTAAAAGATAAGCGTATTCCTCAGAAATGCAGATATGAACACATATTACAGTCAAAACAAAAATATTTTATTCACTCAAAACTTAAGTAGCATCGCCATATTTCCGCCACAGCTATTCGCCAACCAAGAAAACCGATGTTTGTAAAAAAAATGCTATAATTCCAGTGCACGCATTTTTCTCACGTTTTCCTATTGCTTTATTTTTTTGAAAGCACTGAAAGATTGACTTTAGCTAACTTCAGTCCAGTACTCAATGTAGGAAGGTATCGAAACATTGTGCGTTTATTGTTAAGGAGGTATGTGGTGTGGTTCACCAAAAATGATGCTCTGCTAATCTACAGTAATTTAAATTGTGTCAAAGATCATATGTAACAAATCTTGTATGTCACTAAGTAAAATGCATTTCTTTAGACTTTACATAAAGAAACAAAAAAATTAAGCTCTACATAACACGTATTAACAAAATTCTAAAAATAAATTACCCATATCTAGTCTCTAAATAGTATAAAACAAGTAGCTTATCCGCGTCTGTCTGTGTATTCGCTTAGTACTTCTAAACTATTTGGTAGATTTTGATGCAGTTTTCAGCATCATTTAGAGAATTCTTTGAGGAAGGTTTCGGTGTACATTAAATTTATATTTAAGGTAAGGATAGTAGAGAAATTTCAACGTTTGTCGTAAAAAAAAACGCTTTTCGGGAGCTTCCGTGGCTTGCGCTGACTAAACCATAAGATATACATCAAATTAATGTACTACAGAATTGTAGCTCTCAAAAAGGTCTACAAAAAAGTCAGTGATAGCATATGTTTATCTTTTAAGGATGACCCACAGTAACCATTTTTGTTTTTCAAAGTTTGATAAAAAATAATGGTTCACTTGCAAAGCCGTTTTGGCCGACGAAGTAGTAATCCTTATTCAATGAAATATGTTAGTACCCTTAAGCATTTAGTTAAGATCAAATTTGTCCTTTACGCCATATCATTTAAATTAATATCTTAGAAGACATCACAGGTTTTCCTATTATGCCCGGGCAAAGCCGAACAGTTCTGCTGGTTTATATATATAATATGACTAAATGCTTTTGTACCAGACAATGCATTTAAAACTGCATTGCCTATACATTTTAAGGGCAACCCAACAGTGCAATTATTTAAAACACATTATAAAAATTGCAATAGCCTACTTCGTATGGTCAACTAGTAAATATACTAGCTACAAATTGGACAAATAAAATCAAATATTGGTGGACAGTGTTTCAACATGCTGCTGCATGATGGTGGAAGGGGAATATTTACAGGTAGCTTTTGTCATTCGCTGAGAACTGTATCCATGTTTGTATTAGTTTTGTGTGTGCATCCATAGGGCTGAGAGAGAGAGAGAGATAGAGAGAGATAGAGNGGGGGGGTAGGTTTCTTTCAAGCCTCGTCACAATAGGCTAACCAAACAAGGGAAGTAGCATGTCAGTACGTATCATGGGGATGTGGAATAAAGGGATGGCCATTAGAACAGGACTGAGCTAAAGGTCTGGGATTGGGGGATATGGGAAAGACGATTAGGTATAGAGGAACTCTGAGTGGATATTTTATTTTTATGTGATTCACTGAGGAGAAATAATTTTTTTTAATTGGTCCACTGTGTTGCATAAAACGGGAAAGTTTGGCAGCCATACGGCAGACAGATTTCAAATTGAAGGTATTTGCAGAGAAAAATTGTAATTTTGCTCCTGGCTGACTATTTTTTTTAACTTGATAACTTTACTGTTTAATAATTTGCCTAAATTTCTAAAAAAAATGAATCACCAGATGTTGAAGTGCCAAGACAGCATGTGAATTGCATACTGAGCGCAACTAGTGCCTTCCAACCAGTACTTCAGAACTACAAAATAAGTATTATTTGTGGTGTCATAACTGTCAAGGAGCCGTTTGGTCCCCATCTACGGCATTCCATTCCACTAGAGGAGGAAGATCTAAAAATAATGAGAATGAGAGGGTGGCCTGGTGCCTCCCTCTCGCAACCCTTTACTCTAACTCCCTCTTCAGCCAGCAGCAGGATTTTATTACAAAAGAAACACTACTAAGACTTCTTTTATTTTATCACACAGGGTCCAGTTTTTTTTGCTACGAAAAATACAATAAAACACAGTGCAGGGGATTACACTTAATAGGGAAGTTTGCTATGGGCCAGAATAAGTTGTGCGTAAATGATTATTAAAAAAAATTGCTGCAGTGCTAGTGTTACAGCAAATATACTGCGAGTTTGACGTTGCTTGCACTACTGTGTTTCGTACAATCTATGAGCAAGTTGGCTTGTTTTGTTTACATTCTGAGGAGTAAATGAACTTTGTTGTAGAGAGTTTTTTTTTTGCTGAGCCCATGAATGTATTTCGGTATGTAGAGGTTGAAAGTACATTGTTCTTATGGACATCTGGCGGGGCCACATTATAAATGTATATTCCTCAAGGGAGGTTTTACTGTATTTTGTTTCCGGTGAGCGTACTGAAGGGGAGGGCTCGGAGGGGGGAGATTAAAATCATTCATGAGACGACATTGATTTGTGGTTCTTAGGAAACAATGAAACAATTATTTTGAGTTTCATATTGGTTTGATGGAACAGTGGAAAATTTTGCTTGTACAGTAATAAACATGAACTTCATTTAAATAATAAAACATAATAAATGTGTGTCTGCTCGTACAGTTACGGATAATAAACACACTTGGTAGGTACCGGAACTATTTTTAACCAAGTTAACCTGCCACTTGGATTTTGTATAAAATAAAATGTTATTATACCACCACAAAACAAAGAGTTGAAAGAACCCTTTTAAAGCCATGTATATTTAAAATGTAGGCCTACTAATAAAGTCAAACCTCAGGGGACCATAATTTTGGAACTTCTTAGTAACAAATTTTGGATTTCACTCTTTTTCTCTCTCTCTCTCTCTCTCTCTCCCTCACACACAAAACATATAGTGTACACAGAAAGAGAGACAGAAACAACACACGGCGCCGAATGCAATATTAATAATTTCAAACATTAAACAAAAGAGCATATTAAATTTATAATACTAGCTGTGCCCGCGGCTCCGTTCGTGTGGACAACAGAATTATTGTTTAGGCTTTTATTTTATAAATATAACGTTTTTAATGAGGAAACAACAGCTTGATTTTGACATATTTATTGAGAAATTAAATGGTAAAACGCTTATTAGTATTTCTCTGTTATAGATATATATATGCTTCCATGGAGTTTTTTTAGGTCTTTTTATTCTATACAATTATTTACTACATGATATTGTTCCATCTATAACTGTTTAGACAGCATATTGCAAGAGAGCACGCTGACGGCAAACTTTTTTCCGACTTGATTCACTATTATCATCATTGCTTATTCCTTTTGTTACTTTCCGTAACAAAATATATACTAAAACCTGGCCAGGGAACATAGCTACTAATAAAAAAAAACACGTAAATCGGATACGTGGTTCTCGAGTGATAAACGCATTAACAGACATACAGAGACACGTTGAGTTTTATAACATGTATAGATGAAAAAATTGCATGCATGCATTAATGCTCGTTCACACATGCGCGCGCCCACACACACACACACACAAAAGCGCGCCTTTGGGCACAGCGTTGGTAGTTTTTCGCCTGCCAGAACAGGGTCGACATTGTCGCTCTGTTCAGTGTTTTTATTCTTCTTGCGTGCGAAGAAATAGGAAGAAAAATACCAATGCGTCATTTCTGGCACGAAGGAAGTCCATGCTGAGACGCATGGCTAAGGTACGAAGAGCAAAAATTGTGGCAGAAAGGTAAGCTATGTTTTCATACACGTGCAATGTATGTATTTTATATATTATCCATAATTTAGTACCGTTGTAAATGAGTATAGCCATATACTTCCGCCTCGTGTATAACAAGTGGTTACAGCCGGAGCTATGTTGTTCTCTGCAACAGATAGTCACTCATAACTTGCAAGATTGTTGGAATAGCTTACAGATGTAATATCTCACCGGTAAAGTCTCGACTTCGATGTCCAGGATGTCACTTTGTGCTACTGTCTTAGCTTTCCGCCCACATACACTGACCTTCACTCCTCACGCCTTATTTTTCGCGGTCAGCACAATGCTGTATACAGTCGCACCGTTTATCAGCAGCTGCTAACCGCCGTAACACACACGAAAGTGATACTTCAAAGAGCCTAAAGTAAATTGTGTTGTATTGCGTACTAGGGGCCCGGCCCAGCTTCACCCGGGTACAGTTTAGTTTTTACAGCGATACACAAATAAATACATTGGGAAAAGACAATTACAATATTATATGACAACAAATTAGTAAACTATCATATATAACGTATATACATACTCGTCACGCCTGTCTCCCAGGGGGTTAGGCAGAGATTATGGACCACCACTTACAACGATCTTGATATATCCACCTCCTTCACTTTATCCACATTCATGCATCACTAATATAACAATATTATATGATAGTAGTTTAGAAAATTTCTTTGTATACAACATTAATCGTTTTGCGTCCGACCGCTAGCACAAAAAGATTTCTGTTTGGCGTGACACGCGAAAGGGCTACGCATAGTGGTCCGTGTGGCTAATAGTTCAAATATTTACGGATTTGTTACAAAACTACATGCTAAAACAATACGCACATTTCTTTCATATTTGAAATTTTCTTTTTGACGGTCCCGCCGTGTTTGGTGAAACTGCTACTTATGAAATATAGCATAAATTCAGTTTTTAAAATTGAGAAGTCGTAAGGCGCATGTATCAGATATTTAAAACGTTAAAAACAGAAAAACGAGTAGGCGACCCCGTTCCGCCATGCAAAATGTAACATTCTGATCATTTTAGTTATTCTCATGTAAATAAACAGATATGTAAATTACTCGTTTTCCAAAGATTCGGTCATACCGGTTTTCAACCCTGGGTAGTGAATTCACTGGTAGTTTAGCTGCATTTGGTTGCTAGCATGCAATATAATTTACAGGCTCAACACCATAACAGAACACATTTTGATAAATAAATTATATAGTGCAAAATAATACTACTTCTAAATTATACAGTGGTGTAATCAGATGTTCTATTAATACAATTTTTTTTTTGTTTTCCCGCCAGAAATTTAGAAGAAAATGTATTACCTTCTGGTGTCGATGCTACTGATATTCTTCCTTTAATTGCGGAAACAGAAAAAACTGAAAGCTTTATTAACGGCCGTCGAATTGTTGACATTGCACATTTAACTAAGCAGCTAATAAAATTGGGAGAACATCCTCGATTTTGCATGCCGGGCTCATATCAGCTGGAAAAACAAACACACAGCAGATTATTCTTTACTTTAGTTTTCTTTTGTGACAACTGTGACTCACGTAAGTACGTGACATCTGACAGCTCGCAAGAAGTAAATGATGCTGTGGTGTGGGGTTCTGTTTCTGTGGGTATTGGGTACTCTCAAGTTGAGGAACTTACATCAGTGCTCAACATTTCACAGACGCGAAACTTCTATAGGACAAGTAAGTAGATTCAATTATTTCTAATGGATGTTACATGGAATTCTTAGTTTTCATTTCTGTTTTCGTGCTGTTAGTGCTATTTTACACCATACTGAAATAAAAATCTCGCCACCAGCCAAGATCTGTTTAAGAGGTAACGCTAAGGATAAATCTTTCTCAGGAAATACAATAATAATGACGTGATTAAAACTGCCATATTTATAAATTTCACATTATCATTAAACTGGCAAAAGTGAACAAGTCAGACATTGCCCGACAGCGTATCAAACTACTAAGTGAAAACATTATTTTAACGATAGATTCTGAACATATGTAATAGCATGACCTTTGTGCACATGGAAGTAAATTAAAAATTCAACATAATATACAGATAAAATAAGCCAAGATTGCATTTTCTCAAGAATCGCAATTCCTTTGAAGAAAAAAAGTATTTCAGAAAGGAGACGAGCCATTTGACTGGTACATTGCTTAACTCCTCAATTAGTGTATTCGATAATATCAAATATTAACTCTTTTTTCCTTTTTTAAATTCAGTTTTGGCAGCAACAACTCTCCAAGAAAATGATAGAAAATGGAAAGAAAGAAAAAGAAATTGCAATTGTAAAAGGAAATGTAGAAAATGGAATACGTATATTAGTGTCATAGAAGATGGTGGATGGAACAAGAGGACCTACGGACACAGTTACAATTCAACGAGTGGAGTGGTGAGTTTGGGTAAACGGTTACACCTTTTTTTATTTAGCTATGTTTAATATTAGTTTATCCGTCTTTATTTGTCAAACAAACATATTTCTTCTAAAACAATTGTAAGAATTAACATCATACGAAAATTTTAAATTTTGAAGTACGCAAAAGTTATAATGTTAATTAATTTTATTAGCTATTGATGTTCCATGGCATGCAAAAATATTAATTGCGAAAATAGTGGACAAAAAAAATTCCGTTATACAACATGGACCGACAAAACAAACGTTTTTTTTTTTGTTAAATTATTTCTGCTCCACTATTTCTTGACTGTACTTAAAGGCACTATATATTTGTTTCTGAAATCATTCAAAAGTCCGTAAACTAGGCAATCTGCATTATACTGATTCCAGTAACACTAATATAGCACATAATGTGTGATGTGTATAGAAAAGTTATTTTGGTCAAGATATCTTTATTAATATCTTAGCAGCTTTCTGCTTCTACATATGGCTGCCACATTTTTATGCATGTATAATGGAAATTCACTGTTAGAGTGGCAGTTTCATCACTAGTAAAGTCAAATGGGAAGACAGATTCTTACATATTTGACAGCCATTAACTACAGTAAAGTTTTATATGTGAAGATGCATAGTTGAAATATAACAAGCATTTTGGTAATTTTGCTTTAAAAATCATATTTCTATTAATTGTCTTACATAATTTTTTTATGAAATATATCGAAAATTCAGATAAGTTCATTAAATTTTTGTTAATTTACACGTGTTTCATATATGTGTATATATATATATAAATTACAATAAGTGTACTTTCTTCTGAAGCCTTGTATCATTGCAGCTGAGACGAACGAACTCCTGTACTTGGGAGTGAAAGGAAAATGTTGTTCCATGTGTGAATTTGCAAGAACTAATAACACAAAAGCCAAGGAACATGTTTGTTTCAGAACTACAGTGGACCCAGTACTGGCATGGAACAGCTCATAATCGTAGAAGGTTTCTGTACGAGCATCGCACAGTATGGGTTGAAATACAAATTCTATATTGGTGATGGGGACTCAAATGCTTATTCGATCAAGCTGAGAGTTCCGTACGGAAGACAAGTCGTCAAAGTTGAGTGTGCAAATCATACTGTTAAAAACTATCGAAACCGTTTACATAAGATCTCAAAAAAATTTGTCATTTCCACTTTTTGCGCGACGTTTGCTTGAATCACGGATAGTAAGGCTGAAATCTGGTGCCAGAAAAGCAATTGAAAGTGCTGGGAAGTCAACTGAAAGTGGAACGGTTGTTCAATTGAAGCAGGACATTAGAAATGGCCCTTATCATGTACTCGGCTGCCGCGAACAGTACTGTAAAAAGAAAGGTACAACTGACAAAAATTTTGTACCATTAATAAAAGAGTCGGGGATAATGGAAGCTATTCAGAAGGCACTCGATCCAATGGTCATGAAAGCTGACAGGCTCGTCATGAATAAAACTACAAATCAGGCTGAACTGTATATGAGTATGGTAGCTAAATTTACCGGTGGAAAAAGAGTACATTTTTGCTAAAAGAGACTCTTACTATGCATGCTGCACGGGTGCTGGTTTGGCGCACGTTTGTGGTCCTAGCTGGCATTTTAGTCCGTGGAAGAACAAATTTGGTCTAAGTCCAGGAAAGCATTTCATATGTGCTTCTGAAAGAAGAGAAAAACGCAGTTCAGCTAGTTGTCTTCAGCATCGAGAAGGGCCTTCAAAGAAAAGAAGAAGAGTTGACAATGCTGGCCCTGATATGGAGTATGGTCCAAGTGCTGCAGAGGAAGACGCGCTAAGTCCTGAAGAACTGGATAAGAAAATGAAATTAATTTTAGAAAACTTGAACAGTGTTACAGTAACACCTCAAACGATCCGTGAACTGGAATGAAATACTGTTGGTCAACATGAGAACATCAGATGGAGGGATGCGTGTTTAAACAGGCTCACAGCATCAAATTTCGGCCCTGTGTGTAAACGGAAAGCACACACTTCCTGCCATGGCTTATTGAAGTCAATTTTGTATCACAGAGAGATAAATTCAAAGGCCATGCATTTTGGAAGAACGAACGAAAAAGTGGCAAAAGAACTGTATTCCAAGATAAAAAAATGTACAAGTAGATGAATGCGGTTTTTTGTACATCCACAATACCCGTTTCTCGGAGCGTCTCCCGACGGATTAGTGGCCAAGGACGGATTGCTGGAAATTAAATGTTTATTTTCAGCTGGGGACTACAAACTGAAAGAATTCATCGCCAAAAAGAAAGGTACATGTTTCAAGTAAAATGATGGAATTCTGCAACTAAAAAGAAATCACAATTACTTTTTTCAGGTACAGGGGCAACTAAATAACTGCAACAAAAAATACTGTGACTTTGTTGTTTATGCAAACAATGATTCTTACGTTCAACGGATTTGGGTGGATACAGAAATGTGGAAGAACTGCATGCTTCCGAAACGGAAACAATTTTAAGAGGAATGCATGCTTCCAGAAATTGCCGACCCCCTCATTACACGAGGTTTGAAGGCACGTGATCCCAACTACATAAGAGAAGCTCAAGAACAGCGAATAAAAACAGAGGAAAAATAACTTTCATTAAGTTGTTTTCGAGACTGTCATGTTATGAATTTTTTTTTGTGTTAAGAATTACTTAAGTCAAGACAATGTACAGCTGTGTTTGTTTGCAGTATGTGTACACATTTTTTTTTTAACTATACACAGAACAGTTTTCAATAGCCAAAAGAAAAAACGTACAGTGTAAATGTATGTTAATTAAACGTATATCTTGGATAGTTATGTAAATATTGGGTAAACAGCATATTTGTACTGTGTATTTTATTGGTGGTTGTTTTCATTAATATTATTATGATTACATTGTAAACTGTACTGTATTACAGTGTAGATAATTGTACTCCATAGCATAAATATTCAGTTCTGTGATAAGTCTGTTGGTTTGTATTTACAGACGGTGACTGCCCATGTTGTATTTTCGTTTCGATTTTTATTCTGATAAAACTGTGTCATCATTTAATTTTTCACTAATAGTTGGAATGTTCCTCAGAAATTACGGCTGAAAAAGTTGTGCATATCTGTGAACTTCTGCAAATAACCAATTACAATACATTTTTTTATTAGTTTACTTTTTGTGGGATTTCAATCCAAATAAAAATATATTTGTATGGAATTTATTAACTATACTACGCAATTTTCTAACACATTAAAATATCGTAAATTAAATTGTGATTTAAGTGATGGAAAAAATATAGTGGATTCAATCATACTCATTCAAGCAGAGAAACGCCCCCAAAATACATTTTAAGTACAGTTACTGTATGATAAAGCTTGGACTATCGAAGATTCCGATAGGAACGAACTAAAGCAGAAGAGCTGCCAACACGTTGGTAGTTACACACGAATGAATAATTACAGTTTCTTCGCATTGCTAACAATTTTTAGAAAAGTGGCTTGCCAGTTATGCTTACTACATTACATTAAAAACTAAAGAAATGCCCGATTGTCGTTACTAACTATTTGTAATTTAAACTACAATCAATGCATAAAATAGTGTTTGTATACGAACATCTGGCACAGTTTGTGGTGTATTTTGGAACTAGCGCTGGGTAGAAATGAACTGGCTGATTGACTGCGGGAGGGCGCGCCTACCACATTCCCCCCGCGGACAACAAGACTCTGACCAGGCGGACTGGCGAGTTGGCAAAGCCGCGCGGAGATAGCGAGTCGCCTGAGACGAGTACCCCAGGTTCGCTACTGCCGCGCTCCCCGACGGATATCAGCGGCATGAGAGCCTCTTGTACATAATTTACGAAAATTGCATCAAGAAGTCTGAAAGAAAAAGGAGTGAAGGAAGATGTCTGTGTGCGCTTGTATGATTCGGTACAAGTATAAAACAGACTTTTCTTAAGGTTTTGTGAATAATGTGCTGAAACGATTTAAATGTACCTAACTGTTCCTTTTCCTATTTGTAAGAAAAAATTATATGTATGTGTGTATATATATATATATATATATATACACACACACACACACACACACACACCAGCTGTACCCACAGCTCCGCTCGCCTGGTTATAGTAACACACTGATAGGAAGAAATAACTGTATTTGTCAAGAAATTCAGCGAAGTCATTAATATGGCCTGTGAAAAAACGCCGGCTTGAAAAGAAGCCCAGCCACCAATGTCTGCTTCAATCGTCCCAACCATGTCCACTGAAGACCGAAAAGAAAGCTTGGGTGGTGCAGAGTCCATTATGGTACGAATTTCGAAATAACGATGTGTGATGCAGAACCAATTATGGTACAGCCCAACCATGTTCATTCAAAGCCGAAAGGTATAGTTCATTTCTTATAAGGAGGCCACATTCTGACAGTCAGTGAGTGGCAAATTAATGTATTCAAAACAAACAACGTGCCATTTACAAAAGCCTGTATCAACTGATGCACGAACGAACAAAAGTTAATATTATGTTCGCTATTCTGAGTACACTGCCGACGCACATTAGACCAGCCGAAAATACGCTATAAGAAAGAGTTCCAAGGTTAATTAATACATTATATTTTACGTGGTCATAAAACAGCATATTTTAGTTTTAGAAACTAAACTTCGTGATAAAATAGTAACGTATAGGTGTTCTAAATGAAATGCACAATAAAACAACCAGTATAGAAATGAAACGCAATCTCGAAACATTTTTATACCGCCCTCTCCAACCCCGCTTTCCTTATTTGCTTGACATTAATTCCAAAAGCACACAGAAACATTGCATAATATTGTTGAATTATTTTCTGTAATAATTTGGCGAAATATATTTGAAATACGTTTTGTTCCCAGCCAGTAATAGAACAACAGTCTACTTTACAAAGATGCTAGCTATTGTCGAAAAATCTGTTGTGCACGCAATCTATTGGCTCTTTTGCGAGCCAATAGCTCTTTTGAATATGCCATATTGTTCTCCGAAAACCAGTACCTTGTTTCCGAAGAGTGGGACACCGCACTAGCACGCCATACCTGTAATGTGTGTTGCACTCACGTCACCCCCCTGCTCCCCTCTACACGTTCCTGCCCTTCCAGTTATATTACGTTTACGAACGACCGTACAAACGCACTCCAAACTCAGTTTCGATTCCTCTTCTGCCGTGCCTCCCCCAAGGAGTTCACCAATTGCCGCATGTAGCAGCACCTCCTAGACGTGCTGACTTGCTGGACCAGTTGAGGGCGAAAGGATAAAGTAAACATTGGCGCGGCGATCGTCAACTGTCAATATTCTGGCCTTCATATATGAGATCGCAGCTACGTATTTCTGAGTAGCAATTTGCCTAAAAGTCCCACAAACAGTACATTGACTAGATCAGCTGATAATGACAGCATGAAAATAAACAACATTGTTGCCATGTGGCCGATCAGCTTATGGCAGAAGGATACATAGTCAGATGTAAACAGTGGCGCTACTTTCGCCGAGCTGTCAAAAAGTGGCCTTCTTATATGGTACAGAGTACAATTTGGGTGGTGCAAAGTCCATTATGGCACGAATTTCTTTATTATCGTACAAAATACCGATGCTATGGTATGCTGTACCATATTTATGGCACACAAAATATGAACCATGTGACATTGCACCATAATTATTGTACACATTATGGTACCGACATTTTCCTGAGGGACTGAGATATTTTTTTTGGAATAAAAAATAGCCTATGCCACGTCCCGGCCCTCCAACTATCTCTGTGCAAAAAATCACATCGATCCGTTGCGACGTGAAAGGCCAAACAAACACACTTTCGCATTTATAATATTAGTAGGATGCAAATAACCTACGAACTATCTTAGCATTCCCTTTTCTTACACTCTCCCGCATTATACACCATTTTTGTACTGTCCTTTGAAAATTGTAAAATAGGGGTTCTACTGTATTTATTTCAAATTGTGTGTAATGTTAACATATACTAGAAACCGATAGTCATGAATTATAAAAATCTAAAAGTAAGCCTCCTATTGTTGAACATAAAACCAACTACGCGTAGCATATCACATGTCCTCATGAAAACACTGCTGCTGTTTTTTGTATATTGCATGAAACAAATACAATTATATAAGAAATTTATTCTACAATAAATACTTTTAAGTGGTTGTATTTGCTAAGACATTACGCTCTTGTGGTGAGTTTGAGCTGACTGTTTTAAACCACACTTCAGCATTTTGTACTAAATAACAATTATCTGCTCAACGAATCTGTATTATTGTAATTGCTCAAAACGTGTGACATAAATATAAATACAATACAGCCAAAAAAATAAATTTCCAGTCACAACAGTTGTCAGGTAGTACCAGTAAATGTTTAATGTAATAACATTTAGGTTGCAAAATACACCCAATTTGCAGCATTAATAATTATTTCACAATAGCTTTTAGCAGAACTTACTTCAGTCTTAAGGTGAATTATCCTTCTGTGTGTATGTGTGTTATTTTATTTATAAATGTTATATTCAAAGCGACAGAATGGGCAAGTCAAACGGAGAACACTCCAGGTGTTGGCACAGGAACAAAACACAATTCAGTATTACATTTTTGGAGAAAAAAAACCCCATTAAACCTCAAACAATAAAAACACATAATGCAAATTGTGGCCAAATTTTTTGTAGGAAATAAGATTATTTTATTCCTCAGTGGTGTTGGTGTAGGACTGTACATTTAATATGCTACCCATAAATAAAAAATGAAGGGGTTTTTGTGAAATAATTTATTTTTAAAATATATATTTGCGCTGTTCTAAAATTATTTAAATCAAATTAAAAATTATTTAAAATAGGCCTTAACAGTATTCATAACTTGCTTGGTAATTCACGTTACCCGTTTAAAAAAAAAAAAAAAAAAGAAAAAAAAAAGTCACATTTAACTGTAAAATCTTTCTTAATGTTCGCCGGTGCTCAGTTATAAAAACACGAGAAACTAGTCAACAGAGCATGTTATGGGCATAAAAACATTTTTCACACACAAATACATTTAACTGCTCCTTTTTGTGCAGCCACTTCACTTTTTATACCAAAGGGATATACTGCCATATAGAAAAACACTGTTCCTTATCGTGATACTGGATAAGGAAGGCTTGCTTTTATTTTAAGCTTAAACAAAATTAAAGCAGATTCTACAACTGGCCATAATTATGTAAATAAGTCAGCATGGTACAACTTCCACACCTAATACTGAGCCATCGCTTCATTTCATCTGTAAATCAAAATCTCGTAGTGTGCCGACACACATCACGCCCACTCAATTTGAGGTTGGAGAACATTCTTCCCATGCGCTTGAAAAGCCGGCGGGACTTGCCCGCAATGTCTTTGCAAACATCACGTGACAAATTATGTACAAGCATTCCAAGTTTATTGAAATTTAAAATAAATAACATAATAACAAGTTTTGCTCACACACGATTCATCGCAGACACAAATAAAATTTAATGCTGAGCACCTGACACTCTCAGCCGAAACTCAATGACTATAATTTAAACATAAACAGAGTAATCAAAAGAAAATTACTTACGTCAACCATTCAGAAAATTATAAGATAAATATATAATAATATTACAATCCATTAATCTTCTTTTTAAAGTCATAAAAGAATACTGTATTCAAAATTAGAGTACCGTCCATGTCTCTACCTTCAGAGTACAATCCACGTCTATAGCTTCATAGTACTATCCACATCTCTTGCTACAATGTAAAAAATTCCTAAGTCACAAAAATTACAAAACACAATCCAAAACCTAAACAAAGAATTACATGTTTTTTAAATATGCGAAGAACCACAAATTAAATTATAACCATGCGGATTAAATAAAACAATGACCTCATGGTAAGTTGCGAAAACATTCAATTACAAAACTTTATTTCCCTTTATTTGCTGGAACACAGACAACTGGAGAACTAAGTTTTACAATGCCACTACAGAAAACTATGTCACAAATTGACGGGATGTCATGGGCTCGGGAGCGGGTATCAGGTGTTGAAAGTTTGCGAAGACAGATTTAGGTTAATTAGGGTAGTAAGGGCGCTAACTCGGTCGAGCAGAGACTCTTCTCTAGGGGCGGGCTGTTTGCCCACGTGGCTACACCTGGACTCACCCCGCGCCGACGATGATGATGTATTATTGAAATATTATACCCATATGCCTGCCTAGTGAGGATGTAGGCTTCCTAATACGCTGCTAATTTCCGGGTGAGATTGTTACGGCCATCTCGCACGCCGATAGAACTTACGTGCCCAACAATTATGTCACTTATGGGGTGCAGTAGTTCAGTGGGTAAATGACCTAAAATTACATGGCTGTTAAGCGGCCAGCAGTGAAATAAAACACCATTTGCAAAACAGTCCCTTAACTCACTGCAATAATCCTCCTGGGAGGCACTAACATCATTCCAACAGCTCTAGTGTGTTGGTAACCTGAATGGAGAGAAAAGGGCGTGAAGCTGATGAACAATTACATGTTTGAAACAGTCCCGGCACTTTTGAGCTGGCGGGACGTGAGGGTGGTGCTGCCTCTGGGTGAAGAAAGTTAAATTACGGTTCCATATAAAAGAATTACTACTGAAGCTGTGTGGTAGTGGGTGCAAAAGTGGTGAAGGCCCAGAGGCACGCGACGCATGACCACCCCTGGCAGCGCTCCAAGACCAACTGAAGAAACTGGCAGAGTCCCACCAAGAGCTAAGCCCAAAAGTGTGGGAGACACACACAAAAATACAAAATGCTAATAAGAAAAGAAACAATTACAGTTATATAACATGACCCTCAATTACAAAACATATAAGCACTTATATTAATTGATTTACATAAACAGATTGTTGAAAAATATATTGGCACTACAATTACTGTACAACGTAATTTAGAAATGCTTCAGAGCTGTCTTTCCCAGTCTGTTGATTTATTCATTGGCTTAGAAACACAATTAACACTGCAATAAGGAATTTACAAAATAATTACACTCTCAGATTTTTAAGATAGTAAAGTGGCATCGAGTGGCTCGAGATGGGCGAGTCGACTTTCACCCCAGAGGAGTTTGGGTAGCCATGCCTGAATGGCTATAAAACAAGAAACTCTCTTTATCATAGTTATTTAGGTTGAATTTGAAAGTGGTCGGATACTAAGAAAAATCGCCTTGATGTTAGGCCGCACTCATATTGCCCGCACATACACACATGGAGATGTAGCATGTGTAGAGGGGTGCATGAAGGGGGTTGCTGGAACTCTGGAGCCATTGTGGACCCCTCGCTGCATTAATTTCCCTGGTGACAANTGGTGTTGGGTTGAAGGGGGGCGGGGGGGGGTAATTGGTGATGGTTGGCCCAACATGGGACGTCACTTGACTCCGGCAGTGCCTTGGACGTCGAGCAGGTAGGGTGCACTCCTAGTACACCATGCCGAGGCAGGAGTCGTGGTGGTGTAACCGCCATTTTCGGGCCGACTCCCCCTAGTAGAGGGTATGTCACCTCTGTGCAAATGTAGCAGGGTGAACGGGCTATGGGGAGGAGGAACGCAGCACACATCAAAATAATCCATCCCCCTTTCTGCCATTCACACGTCACTTGTTACGTAACAACACAAACACTGTAACCTTCTCAAATTCTCATCTCATCTACGTTTACAAAATAACTATTTGCAACTTCTGTTAACCTTTTTGAGATAATTTGTTGTTTATGTCCTCATATAAACATCTAACCATGGTGTAGTACAGAACTACAATGTGTGGTTAGTTCTGACTTTCCCTCAGTACTACTAGCGCACTCTATTGAGAACAGTTTAACTACTAAGCCCCGCCCCATTCCAGGCCATCCATTAAATGAAACTGCAGTGTCATTGCAGGCTTACCATGCTGCAGTACCACACTAAACTGGTGTTTACCTAGGCTTAACCATTTAATACACAGATTCACCAACTTGTATTTGTTGGGACAAGGAAAAATGCACACTTTGTACTTGCAAGAAGTATCAAAATGGCTTGACAACCTCAAGCAAACCAAATAAATTTTAAAACATGAACTACATTCTCTGGTTAGCCAAGCAGTTATCTCCACTATCACTCAGCCATCAGCATATTTTCCTGCTGCTTCTGGTGTGCAAAGTTTTAAAAATTTAACCATTTAAAAACTGCATGTCCAACTTATTGGCCTCCAGGGCTTGGACCCACGTCTCTAAGAGTCGGGTGACTCGCAGATATCCACTTCACCTCCACCACCCATCGTCGGTATGTTACACTTCTGCCAAATCAAACAATAGTAAACAATTTGATGACAGCATTTTAACAAATTTTACTGTGGTGTCCACAAACATTTCAAACACATACCCGTCTTCCAACATCCCGCGTATCAATACCTGCATCTCAGACTTCTAAAAATTTTCCAGTGCTTCCCCAGGCATTTCAAAACTTTCCACAACCACACCCCAGTTCTCTCAAACCCTGTCGACTACCCAGCCACTCCTCGTTCCTCCCACCTATATTTCCCAGTCACAACCCCTTCCAGGTCAGTCCTTAAATTTTCCACAACTAGTCAGTCCTCAGTCTTGTACAACCCTCAGACATATCCTACCCCAACACCACCACTGTTACCACTCACCTAAATTTCCCACCCTTTCATAAAACCCCTCCAACTCCTTCCCTTGCCATTCTACGTTCTCAACTATTTCACTCCTCAAACACATTCCTTATCCAACCTCCATGCATCATTTTCAGTTATTGGCAAGCTTTCACACCTTCTTGAGTTGAGAGATTTAGGCGGCTCGTAAGACCGAGGTCTTAAAAGCAGATGAGGGTGAAATAAGGTGAGAATGGAGCAGCACTGGACTGCAAGGGCAGGGTGAAAAAAGATCCCAAAGATACCCGCCGACCAGCAGCATCATCTGGCACGAGTCCCACTTTCGAAAATCTGGGAGTGACCCAGCTAGGGATTGAAACCAGTTCGCCTTGGTGGGAGGTAAGCAGTATAACCACTCAACCACCGGAGCCCCAACTCTCTTGAGTGTGCGCTTGCGGGTTTCCCCGAGACAGATGGTCTCAGTATTCCACAGCTAATCCAGTTTTTGAATGAATTGGTAACAACTGAACAGAAGGAAATATCCCTGGAAAACCAGTTGTTGGAAATAATTTTCCCATTTACCCGCTCACCCCTGAGTGATTGAACCACTTTGGCAGGTTAACAATAATTATAGTTTTGTTTGACCAGTATCAACAGGATATACTTGGTTATTTCATCCCAGCCAGACTATTGGCTAATATTCAATTGGAATGGTTCAATCGACCGCAAGAACATTCTGAACCTCTTGCTCATAGCTGAAATCAAAGCAATAACTATAGTTTTGAGATTGTGTACATCTATCTGAGACTGTCCCTACCATTTTAGATGTGTTAAATCCCACTGAGAATTCATGGGCCATTTTTTGCAATCAGATCACAAAATTTTTCACAGATTTTGACTGTTTGTACAAAATTCAACCAATGTAGCTTTTTCTGACCAATCTCATGGTAAATTTAACTACCATTTCAGGAGCTATCCCACATCATTTCATAAATCCCAAGATCAATCACAGTTCTTATAAGGTTTCCAACCCATCCTGAGATGAGAAAAACCAAATTCAAGCCAGAGGGCAAAAATAAACATGGAAAGTAATACAACTATTGTAAATGAATGGTCCTGTCATTTTTGAGTTAAGATTTCTGCTGAAAAATAAACAAATCCGATGAAAAAATTGAGTAGGACGGTGGCCTAAACGTGAGAAGTTTGAATTACCCAAACAACAATTTTCCAAAGAAAGGTAGATATTTCAGTGAGCTCTGTTAAACCAGTTGACATAGTATGTTCTGTGAATAGTGATTTTGTTGTTGATTTAGGATACACATGGAGCTGTTTTAGTGATAGGAAATGTAAGAAATATAGTTATTTGAGGAAAATAAAGTGTCACAACATTTTGCCTTTTACAAAGCCATTTTTACCATATCTTCGCACACAACTTGGTTCAATTGTTGATGATGGACTTGTAGATACAGTTCAGTTTGTGCCATCATGTTTTTCGGAAATTAAAGGAAAAAAGATGTAAAGAGAACTGAGCTAGTGAATATCAATTGTTAATGCTTCAGTTCAGCTCTTGCAAATCAAAATAAATTTGTTTACA
Organism: Clitarchus hookeri; assembly: GCA_002778355.1. Lineage (NCBI taxonomy): Eukaryota > Metazoa > Arthropoda > Insecta > Phasmatodea > Phasmatidae > Clitarchus > Clitarchus hookeri. The sequence continues at coordinate 603,530 of NQII01000465.1, read as the reverse complement.
TGGACTTTCCCATTTCTTGTGTGCAATGATCTAGCTACAGATCTCATTTCCCAGAGACAAATGCTTATTGATCTGAAAGCTAGGTGCATTTTGTTTAAATTAAATCATAAAATGATTAATCCATTTTTTAGCTCAGAATTACATAACAGTGAGATATTTAAAAAAATAACAGGTGATCGAAACCCTCTTGATTTGAATCATTTTGACAGTGAGAAACAACTGGCAATTCCGAATTTATGTGCACTTTTTTCAGATGTTTTTGCTCCAGTGCTAGGGTGCACAAATTTGATTAGTACGAGATTAAACTGCTTGACACTGAACAGTGAAATGCCACCCCAAAGATTTGGTACCACCTAAAATGAAAATTATAAGACAGAAAATTTAGGATCTTTTGGATAGTAGTCGTAGAGCCTTCAAAATCATGATTCGGTTCACCTATTTTTCTTAAAAGTAAAGATAATGATCATTTGGTAATTGACTATCGTCATTTCAACAAAAAAATTGACATTGAGTAAGTTCCACTCCCAAATCTGAATTTAGCTTTCCATTGGTTCAGTGAAGCCAAATATTTTAGTTTTTTTTTTTACCTAAATTCTGCCTACCATCAAATTCCCCTTACCAAAGATTCAAAACACATTACCAGTTTCTGTTTTTCATGGAACTTTTATCAATACACTGTTGTGCATTTAGTCTTGCTACAGGAGTTCATGTCCTAATCTGTCTACTCAATCAGGCGTTAGGTGATGTAAAATTCAAGTTTGTTGTACAACTATCTTGAATTGGTTGTATACTCTAAAAGTTTTGAGCATATAGCTCGTCTCACAGAAGTTCTTGGGAAATTCCATACGGCAGGTCCTACCACTAATTTGAAAAAGTTAAATCTAATAAGACAAATGTATTACCTTGGTCATGACGTTTCAGAAAAAGGAGTTTCAATTGACCCAGATCGAACCCAGACTTTGAGAAATTTTCCTCCTCCAAAATATGCAAAAGGCATTTCAAAATTTATTGGAATGGTCAACTTCTACTCTAAATTCATCCCAAAATTTGCTGAACATGCAGCCCCTCTAAATGCTTTATGGAAAACGCGAGTAAAATTTGTTTGAAGCCAAGAACAACAGGAAACTTTCGATTTTTTGAAACACCAGCACAGCTCTTGGTGCTGTTTTCTCCCAGAAAATTGATGGGCAAAGGTAACCCCTCGCTTTTGCATCACCAACACTTAACTGAACAGGGAAGGAAATCTTCGGTTTATGAATTAGAATGTTCAGCAGATGGGTTTGGTACAGACAAATTTAGACAGTTTATGGAACACGAAGAATTTCTTCTCAAAATGGTTACTTGCTAATCCAAACAACTTGGAAAGTTAAGACGTTGAGTTGTAATAATTTCGCCTCTAAAATTAAAAATTCAGTATATTTGAGGGACCCAAAATATTGCGCAGATGCATTGTCCCTTTGAGAACTACCCAGAGCAAACCTCTTCGGAACCAGAACCCAATTGTTGCAATGCACTGCCGACAGATCTCCCTTCGGCATTTCAGGATACTGACTCTCGTAAAAAATTCAATCATTTCATTTGTGAATTAATGAATCATATTCAGAAATATCACACCCAAGCAATACAAGGAACCCAAAAGGAGTATTACTGTGGAACCTCTATGTATTGAAATCCCGCATGCACGGAACATATTCTGTGGTCCCATTTTTTATTTATCTGCATTTCAAGACCACATTCATTGAAATTTTTTGACAGTCCCCTGAGAAATGATGGATAGAGAATCCATTGCTATCAGATGTACGTTTGTTTGTAAAGGTATGTATGGACCAGAACATTTCTGAAAGAATGAAGCTTCGTAAACTTTGTGCCAAGCAAACCTGCACAAGATAACAATCTCGGTTTACTTTTCTGACATTGCTGAGCAACCTAGCATAAAATATTTTTTGATTTTGTTTGACCCTTTTCTCGCTCCAAGTCAGGCAATACAATGTTATTAGCATGTGCAGATGCATTTACTGAATTTGTTTTGCTCATTGCACTGTGCACAGCTACTTCGAAAACTACAATCTCTGCATTAAAGAATTTAATTTTCCAAATTTTAGGAATTCCATCTTTTATTGTTTCACACCACTGTGTGCAGTACAAGTCTAAACTTTTTGTGTTTCACTCATGGTATCCAACATGTCACCATCACACCTTACTATCCACAGCCATCACGTGCGAAGTGCTTCAATAGGAATCTCCGTTCAGCATTCATTGCTTTTCATGCCAACAGCCAGGATAGGTGGAATCAAGACCTTGAATGGTTACAAATGGCATTTAATTATGCACACCATGAGCGACACACGCCAACTCCTTTTGAAGTGATGTTTACATACAAACCAAATACTCCTCTTTCCAATCTTTGTCACTTCTCATTTTTTGCCTGATGATCCTAAGGACATCAAGAAAGTTTGGAAAGGAGCCCGTACTAATTTGAAGTAGTCACATGAAAAATCAAAAAAGAAATACCATAAGGATCGAAAGAAAAACCCTTTAAAATTAGGAGATTGTGCAGAGCACACACTTTGAGTAAAGCCATTGACTCTCCTACTATTGGAAAGGTCCCGATTAACTACAAAGGTTTCTTACCCCAGTTGTGGCTGCACTTTGCGACCATGTTAATGGGCAGTTTGTAGGTCACGCATACATCACCCAGTTAAAGAAAACCTCTTCTAGCCTAAAGTAGGTTAGTTTGCCCGAGTGTGTGTGGTCACATCGGTGGTAGTGTGGACTGGACTGATCATCCGCCTTGACCAGGTTACTTTCCGTTTGTGACATGCATAACGTTTCTGCTGGGGGGGAAAAAAAACCCAACTGTTATGAGGTTATGTTTAAGAGTACACTCGTACTCATCCTTCATTATCATTGTTTGTTAGTTTTAATGGGATACCTGTTTAATTTTAAGCCTGTACATTGATTTCAAGTGATAGTCATCAATGTTGTGTTGTTCAATTACTTTGTGCTTATTAAGCATTTGCACTTGCTTCTTGATAAATACTTCAATTTGATCAGTGTTTTGTGTTACTGACTTTTTCAAGTGTAAGTAGGTATGAAAAACATTCTAGCATCCACTTTCAGGGGGATGAGGTCTGTAGAGTTTTTAAAGATTCTAATAGTTTTTCCAATTAACAATTTTATTATATCAATTTTTATTCAGTTTTTTGAGGATATTATTTCACTTCAACTAGAGATTATTGATTTTATAAAGATAATAATTTTGGTGGATTTCATTCATTCCAATTTTATTCACACAAATTGTGCTTCTCCCAAGTTTGCAGTCGCCTAGTAGACAGTAGCACAGCCCATGTAGATTTTCTTACCGGGTGCAAACTAAAACATTTGCTTGTGTGTGCGTGCATGCGTATTACCGCTTCATCTGGCAATACCACGCCTGTACTTTGTACTCCTCACGTATTGTGTAAAGTTTCCCTTGGTGTCAGTATTTTCTCTCATTTTGCTACCCAAAATACGCTACAAGACTGCAGTTTGTGAATGCCGGTGCCATCTAGCTGTGATTTTGAGCACGCGAGGCATCCCTTCCCCAAGTACATTCTCTTTTCAACCAGCTGACTGGAAACTAGCTACGTGATGTGCTTATAACATAATTTCTTTTGTGTACAAGATGATGTCCGTTTGGGAGTGTTACGTAATATTCTGTTATGTAGTTTTGTGCAGCAGTGAAACATTTTTTTTTAGCATCATACTGCCACATTAGTTTTTCATCGCCTCCGTTATGGGCAAGTGCTACTTACTACGTGTGAATTTTCCCTTCCCACCCTTTATATTAACAGTTTAGTAATATTATTTTGGAAACTTTCCAGAGGTTGCAGTTTCATAGTGTGGAATTGGCTGCATCCTAATTGCCTGTGATTGTGAAAGCACTTGGGCTTTATTTTTTCGGTGCCATCGCTTTTCACCATCTCACCCTGATTAGTTCAACACCTTTTATTTAAACCTTTAATTCAAATTTTTTGAATTCAAGAATCTCTGTTTCCTTTAACCTTCCAAGTTCGGCATTGGCGAGCCTTCATGGCAGTCCTTTAATATTATGTATTTTTTTTTTTTTTTTTTTTAATCTTTACCAAGTCCTTTTTGTTACTGTTGTAAGTTAATATATTAAAACACATTGTTGGGGGCCCCTCTTTTTCAATCTTTATATAATTAATAATATTCAATATTTCATAATGTTTTCATTGCGAAAATTACATTTTGTGAACCTTAAATTTTCATATCGTAGAATTCCATCTTCCTCATATCTGATTATTTTAGTCTATACCCCTGGGAGATTTAATTTGATTGTCTGCAAGTAGAACTTCAGAAAAGTTGGCAGTAACCGTTAATGGAGTGTATGCAAATGTGACATAGCCCACACGTGTTATGACACTGTTCTACAGTATGTCACATTTGATCTTGCAAGCATATAGATCTCACGAGTCAATTCATGGGAACATCAGACTATACTTAATAATTATAACAAGTAATTTTGCCACCAAAGCCATTAAAAAATGGCCTGAGTAATATTTTTGTGCAATTTTTGCATTTAAGGTGGAGCACTAGTTACGGTTTTGTTTGGTAATCTCGTTGAAATTTTGTACACTACTTCGTTAAGTTATTTTTGTTGTGTATACCTGATTTTGTTAAATTTTTTTAAATTTAGTAGATATATTTAATAATCAATTTCATTAATCTGTGAACTGATATTATGAGACCTGTTGAAAATATGTGTACGAGGTTTTGCTCATGCGAACATACAACCTTCTACTTTGTTCTGATGAAATTTAGTTTATGTTGCCTTCACCATTAAGGATATTCTGGAGCGTCGAGTAGTTAGCTAGTGTATCAAAGCCCACCAAATTATAATGTCATTCACAGTCCTTTGTGTAACTGTATGATTTGGAACCAGAAAAATTATATCAGGAATACCTTATTTGTCAGCCATTAGATGCTAAATAACTAACTACATTTTCAGTATGTAGTTGAAAAGTTCAATTAAATCAATGGCAGTTATCCGTGGTCGCTTTCCTATATTAACAAATGGAATTACGTCTTCAGTTTGTCACAACAGATTACACTACACAAGAGTACCGGTATTTATTGTTCTTTTAGAATTGGCAACAAACACTGAAAACGAGTTTGTATTGCTACGAGCCTTGCTGTGATGATCTGTTATCTGCCATCTGACCACACTAGGTAATGGCCACTTTGCGATTCATGTCCCGTGTTGTCTACAATCTGCAGACAAACTGCTACCATAACTGCTTCGACGCTGTTACTACTTAGCGGCAGATAGCTCAACTACTTGCAGATAGATCTGGACATTTGTTCATATCGCTGGATGCTCCTAACTAGCATTCCACTTTAAGGGCTGGAGTGGGTTAAAATTTGTCGAAATTTCACAATGACCAGTCTGGAATAATAACCCTTTTTTTGGGAACTGGGAAAGGTCATAGTTTCAAGAGTTGACTGTATACAAACAGCTGAGTGCCAGGGTTCGTCGCTCAAGAGATGTGTCTAGTACCGTATTTTATAGCGTATAAGTCGCCTGCCTTTATAGGTTGCACCATTATTTTCAAAGGCTGTTAAAAGAAAATTATATTTATTGATTATAGGTCGCGCTCATCGTTGTGGTTGTACATCCTGTAAAAAACAGCCTGAGCACGGATGGCTGATGCACGCGTCCTTGGCAAAAGTCGTGTGGCAGCGGTGTCATTGCAAGCAAGCAAGCAAGCAAGCAAGCAGTGTTGCCAAGCGTAGCTACAGGCCTACAGCGCAGTCACAGCCGCAAGTTTGTTGGACGTAATTAGTTTGGAATGTACAGATTTAGCGCTCGAGACGCAGCCTTAACTGCCAGAGTTTATACATTTATTGGAAAAAAGAAGTAACTTATAAACATATTTGAAGTAATATTTTTACGAGAAAAATTTTATTGAGCTTTCTTTTTATATATTTGAAGTATTTCTAACAATGTATGTTAAAAGGAAAAATCTAAACATTATTTTTGCAGTTTATCTTTGAAAGTTTTAAATAAACGTGCAAAATATAGAAAGGCATGTGAATATTTACGTTACATAATTCCTTTCACAATTCTTAACAGAAAAAGAAATTTTAAAAGAATCAAATGAAATAAAAGGAATTGATTCCTGCCATACGATAACTGACAATCGCTTATTCTCGAAAGCTTTCTGTGGAATGTACAGAGATAGCAGCAATTAATGTTATTTCTTGTGTACCAAATGTTAGTCTTGACTTACAGGTCTTTGCGCCGCACCTAGTGTTGTTTTGATGTTGTGGGAGTGATGAAGTGCGATAGAGTTTCGTGATAATCATTTTTCTCACTTATAGGTCGCACCCCTATTTTTCAAATAAATTTCTTAAATAAAATGTGCAACTTATACACAATAAAATACGGTACTTGTGTGCCCATTGCCTAACGTTCTTAACTATCAGGATCGTCAGTGGGTTAACGCATCTAGTAACGTTGATATTTGGTCCCAACATTAAGGCGCCTAACTTGTTTCGTACAGACTCTGGCAGTGTGTGTGTTTTACGTTGAATAAAATCATGCTACCTAACCCACAACTTGACTGGCGTACTTATTTGTAAACTCTGTTTAGAAGATCACTTTACTGCTTACCACCCCCCACCCCCTTTTCCTTGCATTTGAGGGGACTGGAACAGGAGGGACCACCGCCTCAAGATACCATCTACATCGCAGCCGCCATCAGTCGCATACCCACCTCTCCCCGGTAAGGACAGTGACACATCCTAACCCTCCCTCGATGTAGAGGACAACAGCCACATTGCTGGTAAGACAGTATAATCGGCCTCCAATATTACCTCCCGACGATGCATTGCTCTTATGGTCGCGGAGAAAAAAGGAGACTAAGCATTACTCGAGGTTTCCACCCTCGACACCCAAGGCGCCCGTAGTCTGCGCCAGAGGTAACTCTGTACCTACGAATCATCCTGTATATCACAGGGAGCAAGTAGCATGTCACTACAAATAATTACAATGCTTAATGGGCAATACTCTTTAGAAAGTCACATATGCAAGTCAGTTTATTTACATTTATTTGGTAAAATTATATTTAAATTAATTTTTTTAGTTTAACACTAGTGATAGTTACACTATATTTAATTTCATGCATAAGAATAATATCAATTACTTATAAAATGCTAGCTGTGCTCGCGGCTCCGCTCGCGTGGACTACAGAATTATTGTTTAGGTTTTTATTTGATAAATATTACATTTTTAATGGGGGAAACAACAGCTTGAATTTTACGTATTTATTTATTGAGAAATTACATTGTAAAAACGCTTATTAGTATTTCTCTGTTATAGATTGATATATGCTGCCTCTGAATTTTTTCAGGCCTCTTTATTCTACACAATTAATTACTGCACGATATGGTTCCATCTTTAACAGTTTAGACAGCATATTGCCAGAGAGCGCTCTGGAGACAAACTTTTTTCTGGCTCAATTCACTATTATCGTCACTGCTTATTCCTTATGTTACTTTACGTAACAAAATATATACTAAAACCTGGCCAGAGAACACAGCTATGAATATTTATATAAAAAAAATCCCCAACAACAACAACCCACATAAATCTCGGATGTGTGGTTCTCAAGTGATAAGCGCATTGACTGACAGACAGAGAGAGATGTTGAGTTTTATAGTTTGACAAGTTTGGTGGGCCACATGTGGCCCCGCAGGCTGCTAACTGAATAACCCTGCAGTATAGCACTGACAGTGAAGAAGGGAAGCCATTAATTTCTTCCTTTTGTGTATGCAGTTACATTTACACAAGTTTCAAATCTAAGAAAGAGCAATGCTTTTGTTGCAGCAAGCAAGCACAAAAAACACACTCGTTATAAATGGGTATATTAACAGTGTATTTAATATAGAGCTCGGCGATGGATTAAAAAATTGTTGCTACATTGATGTGTTACTAGCCAATACTTGCTATGGCATGGTTCTACTGTAATTAAATGTTTACACCATACTAAATGTACACAGGGGACTAACTTTATATAAATTTATAAATTAAGACCAAAGTTGTTTGCATACCCTGATTTATTATGAATGCTAATTAAATCAGTAATGTTGCAAGATAAATGTAATTTGAAATGCTGCCAATATTGCAATGTTTCAAAGAACATTACAGTGCAGGTATCCTCAATTGGTAAATGCACATAATTTTGGTTTTATATTTTGTTTTTGATTTGCAGAGTAACGTGTATACAATTATTGACAATATAGTACAGAAAACAATACAATAGTCACCACACATTGAAAACAATACTAGCTACATTTTATGCTTACATTGTGATAAGAAAACCATAAATTATTTCTACCAACCTATTATCAAAATCATTGTTTTAAAAGTAACTTTTCTTGTGTCTGTGACCGTCTGTTACAGTATCTGATATAACATTAATACCTAACATGGTTTATGCCACTTTCTGCATGCAAAGCAAGTAACTGAAGACTTTTCATAATGAAAAATGAATAAAAAGAAACAAATATCGAAGTGACACATTCACATGCAAACCAATAACAGTACCTTCTTTAAACAATTTCATAATTTAACTACTAATGCTTACATCAAAAATTTTTTATGAATATTTTCAGCCAAAACTGGAATTAAAATGAAAGTATTTACATCAAGTGTTAACATGACACAAACAACTCAGAATTAAAATGGCTTTCATTTCTCCTCACACCACTCATTCTCCTTTCGCACCTGCTCCTCTTCACTTGCAGAGAAGTCATTCTTGATATTGAATGTCTTGCGAATTTCTTCTGGAGTCTTTCCTTTGATCATGTTGGCAACAGTTTTGCATGTAACATCAAGGAGACCCTTTATGTCCAGGTAATTTGCAGCCTGCATACAAAAAAAGTATTATAATTTCAAAGTGACTGTGTATTTAAACAACAGGACTTTTATCACTGGCATCTACACTACACTACCACCTATATTTCACTACATAACCAGCTGTGTTTGCTCTGCACCACCAGACTGTAAAAACAATCTGTATTTTTTTGTGAAAAACTCGGGAGGAGAAGAATACTATTTTACCCCTGCAGGCAATTAATATTTCACAATCATATTTACACAAAAATAGTGAAACTTTCTGGCCAGGTTTTTGTTATACAATGATGAATATTTGTGGTGTGATAAAGTTCCTGTTTGTATCACCAATAGAATGACACTACATACAGAGACAAAGATTTTTTCCACGTTAAATTTAAATTGGCCATTATTTGAAATGCATGAAATTTGTAGTGGACCAGTTTTACTTAAGAAGTGCTACATTCACATACATTTTGGTTATGTACTACAGGCAATAAACAAGGCAAAAACATACCAGATTTACAACTCTAAATGCCTGAACTGTGATTGGTGTTATTCCACAATGCACCACTCAAATTTTAAATTTTTTTTTTAATACAATTGCAAAATATTTTTTGTGGTCTATATATTTTATATATGTGCATGTTTTTTCTTTTGGCATCTGAAATATGCAACTTTTAGTCTACCCTAGCTTTAATACATTAACTGCCCTGCCCCACCTCTGAATTCACGAGAGTAAACTAAACATATTTCTCTGAGTTTTCTGTAAGTGTATGAATACAAAAAAAAAAACACCTCATTAAATGAAATACAGCCTTAGGTATTACACTCACATTAATAGCAACCATGCCATGATGGAACAAATACACCCATGCAATGTACCTCGTATGTGGCAAATTAAAGTCATACTAAAACAGCAACTGAAAATAATTTTGTATCTATGTAAATAACAAAATTTTACTGCAAACTTCATTTTCAGGATGTCCAGTGAGACTGTAAGTTTAATATCCTGTATATTTCCCACTTTTTCCTGGGAATTGTTGTACACAAAATAAGTATAGAAGAAACTATCAAGTAGAATAAAAGTCGTGTAGCTTGTCGCGTGCCGGTTTAGGGATTATAGCACGACATTGGCTCACATCCATCACCCCCTCAAACCCCCCGCCTAGCGCACTTCGCTGGCGCCTACGAGACGGCACGTGGGACCACAGGCAGATGGAAAATTTCGGTACACGTGGAGCTGAAGCGTAGGCCTTCCCCCTTCACCCCGGACACCTCTAGCCCGCTGCGAGATCTGTGGAGTACAGGGAATTCACGAGATATCAACCAAATAATCAAGCGTATTTCACCTAACTCAGAAAATACGCACCACGGAAGTATCGCTGACGACAGTAAGTATTATCCCCCCCGCTAAAACTTCAGAAATCAGGACACGTGTGGTGGAAGGCTTTGTTCGGCGTTCTTCCACTTCACCCTCAC
>NQII01000465.1:486454-593005 GCA_002778355.1 Clitarchus hookeri | reverse complement strand
CCCGCCGCGAGATCTGTGGAGTACAGGGAATTCACGAGATATCAACCAAATAATCGGGCGTATTTCACCTAACTCAGAAAATACGCACCACGGAAGGATCGCTGACGACAGTAGGTATTACCCCTCCCCCCGCCTGAAACTTCAGAAATCAGGACACTTTTGTTGGAAGGCTTTGTTCGGAGCTCTTCCACCTCACCCCCTCACACCTCCTTCCCACCCCTACAAGGCGCCACGTGCTGACAATTAAGACTGAGCGGCCGGCGTGTATAAAAACGCCTTTCCAAGAATAGGAGGGGGTCAGTGATATCGGGTACGTCAGGCAGTCATATCGGGGCAGTTGTTAGTTCATCNGGAGGGGGTCAGTGATATCGGGTACGTCAGGCAGTCATATCGGGGCAGTTGTTAGTTCATCTCCACCGCCGAGAGAAGTCAGTTCGAGCAGAGAGTAAGTCAGTACAACAGTTACCAAGGCCGGGATATCGGAACCCGNCGCACTTTATAGTCGGTGCCTGGGGGACATTAACTCTGACCATATAAGCCACCATGTCTTCCACAGTGGCGGTACACGAGTCGTCGTTAAGCTTATCTGTAAACATTTCTGTTATACGCAAAAATTGGTTTCATGATGGCACGATGCATTCAATGCTGACAGACAGCAAAAATCAATGCAGTTTCCCTATCAAGAGACACTGTCTGCGACCAAGGTTATCCCGGACTGCCGTATATTTTAGAGTGAATACGTACTACTGCAGAGTAGAGAGTGTACCCAAAGAGAAACTGCAGTTAAATAATTAAACAAAATGTGCAAATGATACAACTGTAACAAGTGTTTCCCCCATGTAACATATTATGTCTCCCAGTTTTTTTTCCTTAATTTGAAAAAGTATGTATTTAATGCTTTTTCTTCTACCTCGTCCTACACCTACAAAAGCAACGTGTGCATCATATTTATCGTGGTCTGCCAGCCCCAGCCGCCCTTTCTCCAAATACATACAGCTCATTGCGCCACATTGAATCACGCTATTGTGAAACCAACTAGTAATTCTCGTAAATCTACTATTTCAAGCAGCATACACACAGATGAGCTCATAAATACAAACCCCTGTAAGCAGAAAGAAATTCCTAAATTACAAATTTTACATCTACTTAAGGTAACAGTATTTGAAAGAGATTTCCACTAATTACATTGTCATAGCCAGCAGAGTATAAAGAATGTGATGGGCCTCTGGACCGGGAGTTGAGTTGTTGAAGTTGAATGACTGAGTTTCAGCGATAAACGAGCGGCCAACGGAATGGAAATCTGCGACTGCGAGTATTAAGCAGCGAAGAGTGCGGCTAGCAGGCTGGACTATTGGATTAGATGCGCGAGTGAAAGACATTACAGATGATAGCAACAGACAGACTGAAAGAGTGAAAATGATGAGTATGAGTTAATTGATTATAACTAAACAAAGACATTAACAAGGACGTGAATTAGAGCTGAAATAGACATTAAATATTGTGCTCACTGAAAAGTAAAAAAGAGTAAGAGTGAAGATAGAAAAGTTAATGCTGTAAATAATAGCTGTGTGAATACATTAGAAATCCAATTTAGTTCTTTTATTTTTATTAAGACCTCCATCGCTCACAAATTCAGATATGGCCCTCAGGCATCCCATGTAAGACTTGTGTCAGAAGTGGGATGGAGGCATTTGATTGTGAATTAAGTTAAGAAAGTAGGCAAGTAATTAGTGATATTTAAAGAAATTTATTTATTGTTATAGTTCTAGGCTGCAAAATTCTGACTGTTTTGTACAACCATCGCAGTGAATGTTAACAAGAAAAAATGGAAGCACAGCAAGCATTAATTGAGGGGCTAGGTAGCCAGATGGTTAGTGTGAACGCAAGAGTAAATAGCTTTAAAGAAGATTTAAATAACAAAATTAGTAGAGTAAAGGAGACTGTAAATACATAAATTAGTTCAGTAATAATAAATGTAAAGAAAAATTGATAATGTAGACAGAAAAATGGACACTGTGAATGAAAATTACAAGAAAATAGTTCATGTAGATAGGAAAATAGAAGGCATTAGCGAGTTAGTAAATACAAGAATAGACTGTGTGGACAAGAAAATTCACAGAGTATCTGAAGTAGTGGACAGTGTCTGTGAAAGGATGGACAGCATCAAGAATGAACGTAAACATAAGATCAGTGCATTNAAGAATAGACTGTGTGGACAAGAAAATTCACAGAGTATCTGAAGTAGTGGACAGTGTCTGTGAAAGGATGGACAGCAACAAGAATGAACGTAAACATAAGATCAGAGAAGGAATTGCAAAAATCTCTTCAGCAGGGGAATTATACCTTCACCACATCTGCAGCCAAGAAAAGTGGAGAAGCAGTGCAAGCTTTAACCAACGCAGCAACCTCGGCAGATAGTCAGCAATTCTGCAGCATTGGTGAAGGTGGTTTCAATTAAGCCAGCCCTTTACGACAGCCAGGCTTCATGGTGGGAGTATCGACACCAGTTTGAAATAGTCGCCACCTTAAATGGCTGGTCAGCTGAACAGCAGGCTTATTACCTCATGGCCGTACCAAGAGGGCCTAAACTCGGCATACTACAATCTCTGCCAAAGCAACATCGACTGGAGTACTCCACACTGGTGTCGGCCTTTAAGCTACATTTTGGCAACCGGTACCTGCGACATGCCCACCATGCACAGCTGTGAAGCCGCATCCAGCGATCAGGGGAGCCACTGCAGCAGCTATAGCAAGACATTGTGCAGCTGTCTCAACTATCTCTAGAAGCGTGCTCCGAGGAGGAGCGCGACATCATCGCAGTCGGTTTCTTCATCGATACCATTGCCGACACAGAGATACGGCAATCAGTGCATCTGGCTGCACCCCACAACATGCAAGACGCTCTGGCCCGAGCACTGAAAGTGGAGTCAGCAAGACAGGTGGGCCGCACCACGACGTCCGGTATGGGCAGTGACGCTGAATGAGACAGCATGAAGAAGAACTGAAAGAGTTGCAGATGGCTGTGACGGACATCGGTTATAGGATCCACACTACAGAGCTTCGCCGCCACAGCAGTGGCACCTGAGAGCCAAATGCCCACAACAACAGCTGCAGCAGCGAGAAAAGAGGCAGCGAGAGGCANGGTGGGGGGGGGGGGGGGGGGGGGGGGGGGGGGGGGGGGGGGGTCAGTGACTGCTGAAGGAGACCACATCAGTAGGAAGTAAGAGGAAAGTGATCTTGAAACTTAGTGACCTTAGCATAAAGCATGAATGTCTTTTGGGGATCGATGTACTATGTAGTCTGGGGGCCTGTATCGATACTCAACTTAGTGTGCTATAGGTAAGCAGTACAGAATTGGTGATGTCAACATGGCATGATTTGATATCACCAATCAGCTGCCCAGTGGCATGTGGTCAACCCACTGTGCTGCCCGCTTCTAGAGAAATTTTATTAGACGCAGCTGTCCAGGCAAATTTGTACAGCGTTTGGGGCTAATCGAGCCAGCAGAGAGGGTTAGTATCTTGCCAGGTAATATCTTGTAGCAAGGACTCTGGTCTCTTTCAATTCTGACAGTTTTCCAGTTAGAATGATAAATTTGTCCGACAGTGTCATTCGTCTAGAGGAGGGGACCATGATCAGCATTTGCAAGCAGGTCACACAGGTAATTCCAAACGTTCCAACAGATTCTACAGTAGAACAAATAGAATGTCCTCTACAAGAAGTACTGAATGAACTGCTAGTACAAACAGAAGAAAATCTTAACTGGCGACAGGATAAGGCTGTCTCTGAGAATCACTGTAGAGAAATAGGGATGCCTTCTCCTGTGGACCAAATGACCTTGGAAGGACTAACATGACATGCTACCACATTGATACAGGAGATGACAGGCCCATAAAGCAGCCACCAAGACGACTGCCATTAGCTTCGCATGAGGCATTTGTGGGAATTCTGAAGGAAATTGAGTTAGATGTGATAGAGCCATCAGTCAGTTTGTGGTTGTCGCCCATTATACTTGTTAGGAAGAAAAACTAAGGATAGATAACACAATGAACAGCTTAGCAGGTTTTTTACTTTGGACATGAAGAGTGGGCAGTGGCAGTGCGAGGTAGCCCCAGAGGACCAAGAGAAGACTGCATTTTGTGTCCAAGGGAAAGGAACCTGGCAGTTCAAAGTTATGCCTTTTGGGGTATGTAATGCCCCTGCTACCTAAGAACGCCTAATGGAAAAAGTTTCGCCTTTAGATATCCATCAGGTTTACCTAGATGACATTGTGACTGGAAGGACATTTGATGAACACCTATCACCCTAAGACTCTATATTCTAGAAAGTGGCCGCAGACAAATTTAAACTGGTTCCTAAGAAATGCTACCTTTTCCAAAAGAAAATAAATTTCTTGGAACATGTAGTGTCGGCCTATCGAAACAGACGAGAAGACCAAAGCAATAAGAAGTTGGCCAACACCAAATGACAAAACTGAAGTGTGGAGTTTTTTGGGATTATGTCTCGATTACCGTCTATTTGTACCTCGGTTCGCCACAATCACCACGCCAATACATTAACTGACTGAGGCAAAAAGGAGATTTCATTGGACCACTGAGTGTACAAATGCTTTTAAAAAATTGGGATGCCTTCACAGAAATGCAGATGCACTTTCTAGGAGTGCCATGTGAGCCATTTAGTAGTCATTGCGAATGCCAGGAAGAAAAAAGTCGTGAATCGCTGAAGGTCCGGAGGACAAGAATTCAAGGTTCTCTATTTTGTGATGGGACACCTACCTGGAGTGATGAGGGTATTAGGAAAGATTAGCTGAATGATCCCACTTTGCAGCCATTACTAAAATGGTAAGAAGCTGGCTGTCGGCCAAAATGGGATGAAGCTGGCTGTCTGCCAAAATGGGATGAAGCTGGCTGTCTGCCAAAATGGGATGAAGCTGGCTGTCTGCCAAAATGGGTATTGCGCACAGCAGTCAAAGCATATTGGGCACAATGGAATTCCCTCATACTGAAGAATGGCAAGCTTTACAAGAACTAGGNAAGCTGGCTGTCTGCCAAAATGGGATGAAGCTGGCTGTCTGCCAAAATGGGATGAAGCTGGCTGTCTGCCAAAATGGTAAGAAGCTGGCTGTCGGCCAAAATGGGATGAAGCTGGCTGTCTGCCAAAATGGGTATTGCGCACAGCAGTCAAAGCATATTGGGCACAATGGAATTCCCTCATACTGAAGAATGGCAAGCTTTACAAGAACTAGTAAAGTAATGATGAAAATGCACATGCTTACATTTGGTCCTTCCAGAATGCAGGGAACCCGAAGCCTTAAAAGATCTGCATAATGCAGCAGCCATAGGGCACTTTAGTGTTAATAAGACCCTCGACAGAGTTAGACAGAGATTCTACAGGCTTCATTGTCGGGAGGATGTTGAGAAGTGGCATCGAATGTGCGCCTGCACTGCGAGGAGGGCTCAAGGAACAGGGGACACGGTCACCTCCAGAAATATAAAGTTGGAACCCTATTCGAGAGGATGGCAGTAGACATTCTGGGCCCCTTGTCTGTCGCAGAGAGAGGTAATCAGTATCTACTGGTGGCCCAAGATTACTTTAAGTGGCCCGAGGTAATTCCCCTCCCAAACCAGGAAGCACGTACAGTAATACCCCGGACTTACGAGATAGGTGGGACAGAGCGATAACCGTTTAAGTCAAATTTGCGTAAGTCAGGGTTCGATTTTGCAAATAAATAGATATCAATTATGTTTAATTGGGACCAGAGTCTAAAGAAAACAATAATTTAGAAGAAAAATGTTAAATAAAATGTTAGATAATAAAACAATTTACATTGTTATGAATACAAATATGTAAACCGAAGTTATTTTGACATAGAAGGCTTCATATATTCTAACATTGTTGCCTGACGAGTTAAATTTTTCTTCTTTTCACGCAAAATTTCCTCGTAGCACGCCAATAACTTTTTTATTCCCCGTTTTGTAGTAGAAATGCACTCTTCGTTGGAGTCTATTTTTTCTAAAATTTGTAACCCCTTTTCAATTGAACTGAGTGAGGCCTTCGGTTAAGTTTGCAATCGTCATTTGATTTTCAGATTCAACTTGGTCTAACGAATCAGTTTGTTAAATGTCTTGCTCATGCTCACACATTTCTATAAGCTCGTCAATTGTCAGCTCTTGATTGTGTGAATCCAGCAATTCTCGAACGTCAGCACCATCCACCTCTAAATTTAATTGTTTGGCAGTATCGACGGCTTCCTCAATTACACTATCGATTTGTTCAAGATCTGGTGCTGATTCTCCTTGGGTTTCGGTGGTGAAAAAGAATGGACACAGTTTTTTCCAGATGCCATTCAAAGTTATTTGTGAAATCTCATTCCAAGATTGTCCAATAATTCTAACAGCATCTAAAACATTGCATTTCCTTCAAAAGTCTTTGACAGAAAGCTCGTCTTGTCGCATAGCTTCATGTAGATACGCAAACGATCGTCTTGTGTAGTAAGCTTTAAATGTTTTAATGACTCCCTGGTCCATCGGTTGAAGCAAGCTGGTAGTATTTGGTGGCAAAAATACAACTTTCACCCGTGGGTCGAAATTAATTAAAGTAGCAAGAGAGTGACCTGATGCATTGTCACTTTAAATGGGATTTCTTTTAATTGGCAATAACATTCGACTTCAGGAATAAAATGATTACCAAACCAGTCTTCAAAAAGAGAACCTGTCACCCAAGCTTTCGCATTAGACTTCCAAATGACAAGTAAACCAGCTTTAGATGAATTTTTTAAGGCTCTTGGATTTTCTGAGCGATAAACTAAGAGAGGTTTCAATTTACAATCACCAGCTGCATTCACACAAACCATCACTGTCAATCAATCTTTGGCGGCTTTAAAATCTGGAAAGGTTTTCTCTTCAAGTGCGATAAAAGTTCTTTTAGGCATTTTCTTCCGAAAAAGACCAGTTTGGTCTACGTTGAATATGGTTTGGCTAGTGTAGCCACCTTCTTCATGATTGTCTTGAATTTTTCTGGATAGAAAGATGCAGCTTCTTTATCAGCGCTTGCCGCCTCTCCACTCTCTGCGATGCTATGCCAATTACGACTCTTGAATCGGCAGAACCAACCAGCCGTTACTAGCTTTAAACATTTCATCTTTGGCCGCCTCCCCAGCTTCTTCTCTTAGTTTCTCAAAAATCGGCTTAGCTTGAGAGCACACCGTGTTTTGAGAATCTTTCACAGCTTCCACAACTTTTTCTTTACCTTTTATAATCGTTCGGATTGTTGATTCCGGTAGGTCAAATTTCTTTGCCAATTTACAAATTTTAATTTTTGCTTCAAAGTCTTTGATAATATTCAGTTTACACTCCAAAGATAGTGAATTTCTTGTTTGATTCAAATGACTCATTTTTTGTTCTTTTAGATGACATAATTAGAGTTAACAATAAAACGCACTGCGTACGTAAAACAATTCCACGCGAAACACGTTCGAACCTGTTGTAAACCGAACACTGACTGGGCGGGGTGGGGTGGGAGAGCCAAGGCGCGCGGCGCTCAAAAAGAAAAACTACGTATCTCCGAATTTGCGTAAAACGGGGTAGCGTAAGTCGCGGTATTACTGTACTGTGACCTATGCACTTATAGAGCATGTCTACTCAAGGTTTGGGGTGCCACTAGAACTCCATTCCGATCAGGGAAGAAACTTTGAAGCTGTGGTCTTCCAGGAGATACCAAAAGATTCTGGGAATGAAAAAGACTAGGACTACAGCCTTACACCCTCAGTCGGATGGAATGGTTGAGAGGCTTAACCGCACTCTTGAGCAATACCTGTAAATATTTGTGGCAGACAATTAAAAGGAATGAGATTCAAAGGTGCCACTGTTTCTTCTTGCTTACCGCTCAGCAGTTCACAAGTCCATAAGGATAACACCATCAAGGATGCTGTTTGGAAGAGAGCTATGCCTCCCTAGTGACCTGCTGTTTGGCCAACTTAAAGAAGAGGAAGCTGTGGCCCCAAATTAAGACAGTGAATTATGTAGAAAACTTGTTGGTATTCATGATTTTTCTCAACAGCACCTCAGAATAGTGACAGGATGAAGACGCGATATGAGGAAAATGTCAGGCGAGGTATTTCAAGAAGGACAACTGGTGTGGCTGTACTACCCACAGCGGAGAAAGGGGTACTGCCCAAAGCTACAGAAATGTTGGGAAGGCCCCTACAGGATTCTGAATAAGATAAATGATGTGTTCCTTTGGATTTATCATCAAGGCTCTCGCACAAAGCCGAAGGTTGTCCACGTCAACCGACTGGCACTCTATGATGGTCCGGATTTTGCAGCGTCTGTTCGAGACAAACAGACTTAAGGAGGGGGCAGTGTTACGCGCTCGCTGCTTCACATCCTGTGTGAGCGAGTGGAAGTGAAGGACAGCAGTTGTATGATAATGGTGGCTGCAAGTCAATGGAATGTTTTGAATTAC
Source organism: Clitarchus hookeri (assembly GCA_002778355.1). Lineage (NCBI taxonomy): Eukaryota > Metazoa > Arthropoda > Insecta > Phasmatodea > Phasmatidae > Clitarchus > Clitarchus hookeri. The sequence goes on along the minus strand of NQII01000465.1, from coordinate 584,542 downwards.
AGGCGCGCGGTAAACCAAGAACCACCTATCTATCACCAAAAAGCGAGCAGACACGATAATCCTTTTACGGCGTGTGCTGCTGACCTTGATTGTATTAAGTTTCTGCATCTATCTGTGGAATTTTCTAGTGGTTTACTAGCCTAGATTTTGTCTCCATGAATCTGGGTGCGTCACACTTTCCAGGTCAAGGCCAGCATGGTATAACTAATGCGATGGGCATCTGGGCCGGGAGTTGAGTTGTTGTTGAATTGCTGAGTAACTGAGTTTCAGCGATAGACTACGAGCGGCGAGAGAGGCGACCAGCGGAAGGGAGATCTGCGATTGCAAGTATGAAGCAGTGAAGAATGCGGCTAGCAGGCTGGACCATTACAGATGGCAACAGACAGACTGAATGAGTTTAATGAAGAGTATGAGTTAATTGACTATAACTAAACAAAGACACTAAAAAGGACATGAATTAAGAGTTGAAATATAAATTAAATATTGTGCTCACTGAGAAATAAATAGAATAAGAGTGGAGATAGATATGTAAATGCTGTAAAAAATAGCTGTTTGAATACATTAGAAATCAAGTTAAGTTCTTTTTTTTTTATATAGGACTTCATCCCTCACGAACTCAGATACGCCCCTCGGACGTCCATGCAACAATATGATTGTGCGACGGTGACGTTCACAAACTTCAACTTGTAAATCACATAGAAATTTCAAGTCAATTTATGATAAAATATTTTCTTTAAATTATAAAAAAAGGTTTTGAAATTGGCTGAAGATTTTTTTCACAATTTTGCCCAGTGTTGTTTTTCTTCGATGGCCAAACCATGACAAATAGCGCGGTTAAAATTGCCACAACTTATTTATATACAAAAATTTACCAACTATTACTTGAATCGTTTGCAAACCATAACTAACCAAACCTGCAACCTATAGTTTCCAATAATAATCACACCTGTCAAAATACCACAACTATAGCTTCATACCAAATCCATTCACAATAACAAGATTGTAGATCTTTCCATACAGCATCAGAGATTATTGAGTGATTCGTTTTCATTTTCCCCAACCTAAGAGTGCAGTAAACATGTAAGAAGAAGAATATCCATAGAAGAAGAAGGTCCATAGAACACGAAAAACTGCTGTGGATGTAAACAATACTATTGATAGCACCAGTTGTTGAGTATCCGCATTGTTTTGCATTCACATAGCGTTAAAAAACAATTGATGTATGCAATCTTTGGAGAATGTACCGTCTGTTTTGAATGGAAGGAGAAACAAACTATCAGCCATCTTTGAATGTGGTCAGCATTTAGCATAGTTTATATGGAAATTTTGACGGGACCAAAATAAATAATGGTGATATACGCTTAAAAGTAAATAACAGGAACGAATAATCATCGCAAATAAGTAAGCTGTGGTCATTTTAACGAAGGGATTGAACATGGCTTGGCCGACGCAAAAACAGAAGACAAAAACATTAAAATTAAATAAAAATTAAATTTAGCTCAATTTCAAGAACTAAAGTTTTTAAATTAAAATACATATTTTATCATAAATTTACTTTAAGTTGTTTTTATTGACATTTTTAGGCTGTCAGTTTAAACAAACATGCATTTGAGGTAATGTACATTATTTCTCAGGTCTATTTCCTTTAAATACATAAATTAAAAGTTATTAAAATTTAACTAAGGAAAAACTAAAATTTCCAAATTACTCCACACATGGATTGGTTAATTTTTTGCATAATCATTAAATCTACCATATTAATCTCGCACACAAATTTTACACCAAACGATGTAAAAACCTACTGAAGAGTAAACTGACACTCATAAATATGCTGTAACACTTGCCATGCCAGTACTTGCTATTGAAATTACTTCAGCAATGAAAAATAAATATTTAAATACCATAAAATAACATTGGTGGTTGGCAGTACATACCAAAATGAGTTCAAATAATGTGCCCTGATCTACTTTCAGAAAGTCTGCATCCCAGCTACTAATGTCATCTGTTCGCTTTTCTTTGTTCTCATCATCTTCTGGAGGCGGTGGGTCATCCTTGTGGTAGGTGGCCCACTGGATAACTTTTTTCAAGATAGCAGAATTCACGTTTGGAAGTGGAACAACCTCTTCCTCCTCATCATCTATTCCTGTACACACATTCCCCTTTGACTGAATATATTGTGAAACAGTTTTAAAAAATAAAGTGACAGTTCAGCATTATCCCAGCAACCATTTATCCTCCTTCATGCACTGAAAAGATCATGCAAGTTCTTTCAGCCTATCACCAAATATAAAAATTAATACATCTATGAACCTCAGGACTAATGTTCACATCTTTAAATATTAAAACTGAGAACTACTCACTTTCCATAATACACAGCAAAAATTAAATCTATTGATATCCTATCTTGCAAAGTACTACGTACTAGCTAATTCTGTTCAATTGGTGATCACTCCAACCTTATGCATGCCTGACACACAAAAGATGACATGAAGGCAGTTATTCAACAGAAGCAAGACATTTACACACTGAAGATACTATTAGGTGGATATACCACTGTAGTTCACATTGATTTCACATCTTAAGCCCTGCTAAAATTCTACTTTCTGGTATCAATTATATATCCCTCACTAAATGTAAACAAAAACACACGCAGTCCATTAACACCTTACTTCACACTTCTGAAGCAAAGCCAAAGTTCTACTTCCAGGTACCAATAACGTATCCTTCTACTACGTGTAAATAAATAAAATACAATGAGACGTCAAATATTTGAACTGCCAAATGCTTTGTTTACATTATTCAGCTGTCCAACAACGCTGGCATATTTCAAATAGCGTAACTGTTGAATATTAGCCTCTGCTATATTTATTGTTAATCCTGGCTATACAGAGAGTCGCTGTTATTGTCCAAGGCCATGCTGTTTTTTAGTCTAGTCTATGATGGCGCTCTCATAGCATGTCTGTCTGTTCTAGTGATGTCTTTTTATATCCAAATACATCTGTTATACTCCACTTCAGTTTATCATTTATCTTCCGGTTTTTTCTACAGTAACATAACAAATGTTCCCAATTTTTTTTTAGTATTTAGATTGCTTTTAAGACTTATTGGTGTCTGTATTATAATGGTACTGTTTAACTGGGTAGGAGGCGTTAGATTACTTTGATGAAAGGATGGCCTTAACCAGAATAAATATTAAAACAAACGAGCATCCAGTACAATGAAAAAGAGGGAATTGGAGCACACAACTAGTGTTGCTTATTATATTATGTAACTTAAGGACGACAAACAAGATGGAAGTTAACAAAGTCAACAATCTCGAGGCACTCGTGCACGCGCACTAACAGTGCGACTATTATTTCCTTCAAATTTTTCAGCATATATTTTTTTTATCACCATCTTTTCTTTATGACTAGGTCTTGAAACCGTAAGTATTTATACGCTTAAAAAAAAAAAACACTATAGAGACCAAGCAATATTATTAATTTTGTCAATTTTGCCAACTTTGAAGTAGTGACTGCCCCACCATCATGTCTGGAAACTGATTCAATAAGTATTTTAACATAGTTTCAATTATGTAGGGCAAATTCAGGCACAGTTATTTTATTACAAAAGTGTAGAATCTGATAAAAATTGAACCTCCTGCGGAAAAATAAAATAAAAAAAGACATGCTACGGCTAGTCAGAATCACGTTATCTTGAAGGCCATGATGCCAGGCAGTAATTCATGATGATGTTCAGCTAACTACATTTTTAGGGGTGGGCAAAGCTGGAAATTTCATTTCGAAGCCAATTTTTTAAATATTCGCGAATCCGAATTGAATCGAAGGGTTTTGTTGACAAGTACACATTGCACCAATATACATATTTTTTAATTTAATTAATACATACACTTTTACAAGCTAGGTAAAAAGCAGATAAAAAAGAAATGTTTTCCAGTTTTTTTACAAAAAACCTTTATCATATTGCCTGTCATGCTAAACAAATCTAAATACCAAAATGAAAATTAATCCAGGCATAAGGAATATTTAAAAATAGCATATTAAAAAAAACTTAAAAATTATTTTTTATCACATCAGCATATGCCTTGACTTAACTGCAAAATAATACTAAGTAAGAAACTAAAAATTTCACCAAAGTGTGCAACACAGAAAATTTCGACATAATAATTAATTGTAGTGCTCATGTTTTTACACCCCAGTAGTTATATTTTGTACTTTTAATTTAAATTGTCATGTAAAAAAGTTAATTCTTGCAAATGTTAAGCAGTAAAGGATTGATTTTATTAAAAATTTTTTTATTGAAAACTCGGGGTGCGACTTATAAGTGAGAAAAATTCCTCCAGCCCCGCACTAACGTTTCGTTTACTACGAATTCACGGCCCGCAACTCGATTTCCAAACTCTTCAGCGAACAAAATCACTTTCATTTTGAAACCTGTGGTGTAGGTACATCGCTTTTCCATCAAGAAACTGTTGCACTCCTTCACTGCCACAACATCAAAACAACACCATGTGCGGCGCAAAGACAATATAAGAGAAAGACATGTAAGTCACGGCTAACGTTTGGTACTCAAGAACCAACGCTAATGTGCTGCTATCTCTTACTTTCCACAGAAAACTTTTGGAAATAATAGATTCCTTTTGATTCTTTAAAATTATTTTTTTCTGTTAAGGATTGCAAAGGGAATTACAAAACGGAAATATTAAAATGTGTTCTATATTTTGTATGTTTATTTAAAACTCACAAAGATAAACTGCAGAAATAATGGTTAGGTTTTTGCTTTTAACATAAATCGTTAGAAATACTTGAAATATATAAAAAGAAAGCTCGATAAAATTTTCGTCGTAAAAACATTACTTCAAATTAAATTACATGTTTATAAGTTAACTCTTTTTTCCAATTAATATATAAACTCCGGCAGTCAAGGCTGAATCTCGAGCGCTATATCAAGTTTGTAATATTTGTGGGCATTCTGTTGGGTTGAGGTTATGTTTCCATGATTCAATAGCCATGTCTGTGGCATACGTCAAATAAAAACTTTGATGATGATGGTACAAGTCCACGTCTTCTTTTGTTTTTTGGGCAAATAATAAATAATTTAAGTTGCCCAAAATCACTTTTTTTTTTCCGAAGTAAAATTTTGTTATTTCGAATATTGAGCAGAATATAAAAAATATATTGAATTTGAATTTTCTAAGATTGACCCACCCCTACACATTTCTGCGGAGTGTTCTCGTTCTTCACTTAAGTGTTGCCCTTTGAATTTTGGATCCATAAGGTTTGCGAGGATATGTGGTGGATGGATTGCCTGTGGAAATATTTTCTTGACGTGGTGATGGTAAGGCTTCAGAACATCAGAAGATAGTAGGTCAAGCCAGATTTTAACTGCCTCCAAAATACATGTTGTTTCTTTCGGAAGTTTGTCCAGTGCATTTGCAACTCGTACATGAAACTGTTTCTCAAGATACACTGCTTCGTGGTAAATTCCCAGGTTTTTTTAAGATCTTTGCAACATTTGGATGAAAGTCTTGGGCATGTTCAAGGGTGATTTTCCTGTACCTATGACAACTTATCACAAATGATTTTACACAGTCATGGTGAGAGTTACATTGTATTTCACTTGGCTACTGTGGCATCACACAATCTTTCTACTACAGAAGCCACTCGTGCTTGATGAACATTTCGAAAATACTTTTTTGCACTTCCACAATATGACCCATAACTGGTTTAGGAGATTTAGGAGATACATCTTTCTCAACTAATTTCTAAATTTCCCACACTTTACCCATTTTATTCTCACTATCAGCAACTACTGCAAAGATGTTGCTGTGTAAGTTTTCTTGCCTCTATAATTGCTACACACTGACAAGATGTTTTTTTTCTATGACACTGCATTTTAGACTTAAGGAGGTAACTTTGTCCTTGTATGAATCGTGATGGCTTGGGGTAATTCTTAACGCTTGACCATCCATCTTGTTAAACTGCAATTTTGTACTTTTTCTACCAGATGTAGCTCTATTTGTTGAGCAGCATCATCCAAGAGATTCCCACCGATGTCTTTTGCTGATGGTGCTTTGTATCCAGGTTTTGATCGTCTCTTTGAAGTCATAAAGTTCAGCCACATTAAAAGGTACATTTGCAGCATAGAAAAACATTGACACTGCCTTGTCAATGTTTTTTTTTGGCTCTTCAGTTATCTAAAACACATAATCACCGATTAAATGTTGCTTTCTGCTCGTGGATGATGAAGTACTAGGTACTGGACTTTGAAAGGCTGATACACAAACGTTTGTGGAAGCAGACATAGATTCAGTAAAGGAAGGCTGTGCTGCTGCTAGCAGTTGATGTTCCAGATTTTCTTCACTTTCACTCTTGTACATTTCTAGCTGAACATTTATGTAAATGAGTTATTATCCTTTATATCTTGCAACTTGTTTATATCTACATTTCGAATCACCATCAATTTTTGTTACTTCTCTCTACTAATTTGCCAACTTACGTCTACTCCCATCCACTTTTGGCATTTTTATTTGATGTGTTCCCGGAATCTCAGATATTTTAAAACGTCTTTTAGTACACTTTTCAAAATGTTGCTATTCACAAGCACACCACACTAGATCTATTTATTACAAACACAATGTGAGTTTTAATTTACTTAATTTACTAACTTTTTCGTTACAAGATGATACCACCACACTTTCCATTCAGGCTATGATAATTCCTTGTAATAAACTGAATTATGCATTATATAGCTACACCAAAACTTTCAATACCTGTATCAACTCTTTTGACACTTCAGTAGAAAACAGTCTGTGAGTAGCTGCCACATTACTGTAATTCCTTGCATATCTACTGCCTAATTACAAGCATGCTCTTCAAACACTTGTTTGAAAACTGGCACCTGAACTTAAGTCTTGTTCTTTGTTACGAAACTAATTACACTCTCACATTCAACATTGCTGTGAAGGATAGTCAATATTGAGAGCATTCCTTTGGCAACTCTGTCAAACTTTGGAAGTACATCAAAAGCCTACAATACCAGAAACTGTGGCCCACTTCACATAAACAAGTTTATCTTTATTAAAAAAAGAAGATAAATCTTTTAACTGTACTGGAGTAAACTGATTCTGCAGTTCATCCATGGCAGATTCATCTGTAATTTTCTTTCACAAGCTACATACACTTAAGAGTACAAAAAACTCGTATAGGCGTACGTATGCAAATAACAGAGGTATGGAGCCAATCAGAGTAACGCGATGCGGTCGGCAGCGCCTATATAAGACTACAAGCGTCTGGCAAAGTTGCTAGATCGGTTACTGCTGCTATAATGGCAGGTTACCAAGATTTAAGTGAGTTTGAACGTGGTGTTATAGTTGGCACACGAGAGATGGAACATAGCATCTCCGAGGTAGTGATAAAATTTGAATTTTCGCGTACGACCATTTCACGCGTGTACCGTTAATATCGGGAATCCGGTAAAACATCAAATCTTTGACATCGCTGCAGCCGGAAAAAGATTGTGAACGAACAGGACAAACTACAACTGACGAGAATCATTAAACATGACAGACGTGCCACCCTTTCTCAAATTGGCGCAGATTTCAATGCCTCCTGCATACCTTCAGACATTAGTAGACTCCATGCCACGTCATCTTGCGGCACTTCTGCGTGCTCGCGGGGGCCCTACACGATATTAGGCAGGTGTACCAGTTTTTTGGCTCTTTGGTGTACAAGGAAATAGGTATATGAAGGACGTAATATCATTAAGAAGGCAATTTGAATATCAACAATATTTTAAATTTATGCATTTTCTGGTTTTCAAGTTGGTGATATTTTACTTCATGTAATGGCTTATTCTTGATTGCCACAGGGTTTACAAATTTTGACCAGTTCTTGCAAAAGACCGCAAAGCAACTTCCTTAAAATATGTATTTGGGGAGATGCCAACTGCCAAAGTACATTTACTCTGTCAAAAGATGGCATAACACGAAGTAAAAATGTTTTGTTTGAAGACGAAGACAAGAACACAACTGTACTGCGTTGGTTCATTGGTTTGCTGATGGTGATGGTTCATTGGTTTGCTGATGGTGATGGTTCATTGGTTTGCTGATGGTGATGGTTCATTGGTTTGCTGATGGTGATGGTTCATTGGTTTGCTGATGGTGATGGTTCATTGGTTTGCTGATGGTGATGGTTCATTGGTTTGCTGATGGTGATGGTTCATTGGTTTGCTGATGGTGATGGTTCATTGGTTTGCTGATGGTGTTGGTTCATTGGTTTGCTGATGGTGATGGTTCATTGGTTTGCTGATGGTGATGGTTCATTGGTTTGCTGATGGTGATGCACTGTTGGAAGTAAAACTTTTGTTATGTAAATTTCCATCCAGTTTCTGCTTTTTAACAGCATGCAAATTTTCTTGAAATTGCTTGGTATACTGCACACAGTTTTTCAAAAAGGACAATATCCGACATAATTTTCCACTTTCAGCAGAATCACACGGAGTTACACATCCAGCATTCTTTACAACATTTTGTATTGATGTGGTTGTACTTGGTACATAATCACAGTTCGGAATTTTTTATGCCTTCAGAACGACTGCTGCTTATGTATGATAATCTCACAGTTAAAAAAACCCAAAAGTGACTCAAGCGACATAAGCTTTTACAAACCGATAATCTTGTACATGTGTGTTTCAATATCTTTCTTGCTTCTTTGCGATGCAAGACTTGCAACTTTGTAATTCTTCTTTTCTTTTGACACCTTTCTCCAGATCATAATTATACATCAATCAAAATGTATTCAATTTTACTAGGAAAGCTGTCTGCTGCTTTCTCTGCTTCCAAATTTACTGGGTGGCAAGGGCAACATAATATTCTCCGTTTCATATGACCTCACTAAATTTTGAGTTCATGGAGAAGTGCAGCCATGATGTATCCCTCGCCACAGCTGTTCTGTCAGTGAAGAAAGTGTGCAATTAGATAGTTAATACCACCTGTAACGTTCCAGCCATCAGTATTGACGACTGGAAATTACAGCTCGGTTAGCTCAATTGGTAGAAACATGAAACTTTAAAGGCACCAAACAAATATCAAATCAAGTTTCTGATGTTTCACTCTTTACTTTTATTTATCTTTCAAATTAAACAGTTCACATATATTCTTCAGGTAGGCAGTCACGAACAAGTTTCACAGATAAGCAAGCAAAGAGTGAGCAGCGCCGCAGTGGTTTGCTCAATTATTCACGTCTTGAAAACTTGCATCGCAAGTGAATCCCAATAAAATACTATAAAGCTTCGCAAAACCAAAGAAAATGAACCAAATATCCTGATAAGTATGATTACTGCGTCATTACACACCTTTCAACAGGTCAGAACCTCACACCTCTAATTGTGGTGGTAAAAATGTGGCGTAAACATTTGACATTGTTTCACTATTGGATTGATGACAATTTAGTAAACTGGGTAATTTGGCGCTTGTGTTTCAGTGGTGTTCGCTAGCATGCTGCAAACACTTCATTAGTGTCTCCAATATTTCCCTACTGTAGACTGAATATGGTAACAAGTTTATTAGAAGTTGAGCATGGTGAAAACAACCATAAGACATGTTGTGCTTTTGTACAGCTTTGTTTTTTTTGCTTTATTGGAAGATATAAGAGTATTTTGTTATATTAGGGAAAGACTGATCTGTATTTCCCCATTATTAAATTGGTGAGCGATGGCAATATTTTAAAACATTGACCCAGAGTAGGCCATTTCAGTTTGTTCCATTTTCATTTTCCCACTTTTTTGGCTAAAAGTTGTGCTGCACAGGCTTGCAACCAACAAATTATAAATTCAACCCTAGAAATAAATATAGTTTTTTTTTTTGAGTTACTCATGCAGTATAACTGGAAACACGTGATTTATAGTTTTATTTATTTTACGAAAGAATATAAATTGAGCATTATGAATTTATAATTACTTACCTGCCAACCTCTGAAGTTTTCTACCAGTATGATAGTTTTCATCATTAATATTTACTACAGCTAAAAAATGAAGGAACGCTCCTAAATAAAGAAATGAAAACTGTTTTACTACTCACTGATGTCTTTAATTCAGTTCCATTTTTCTTAACCACACAATGGCGAAAGTCAAAAAATCTCCATCTAGTTGATCACCCCCCCCATTGCACTATTCATTCAAAGGTCACAAAATATCAGTTTACACAACTCGATACTGTGCAGCAGCAAGAATATTTGCCAAAATGACTAACGGTGGCACACAATAAAATGAGCACTCTTGAAATCAACCTATGAAAAAAATCACTGTCCGTAACTACATATATTTTAACATGAACAATAGGCCACTTGACAAATTATTATTAAAAACATAATAATTAAGCAAACGACTGCGGCGCTGTGATCCACTTGTATGGTTATCCGTGAACGTTCGTACTCTGCATATTCAGAACTTCGGCAGTGAAATGTGTAACTTCAATAGTAAAATAAATAAAGTATAGAACAAAATACTCTGGAACTTGAACTTATTTCTTAATTAATCGGCGTCCATTTTACTGAGTCTCGTGTACTACTTCTGAGCTAGTCGAGTGATAAGTTACAGGCAGTCTGCAATTTAGTCGGCGCTGTAACTGTAACGCCCAACGTTACAACCTATACACGACTACTTTAGCACAAAGTTTAGTTTGTAACACTAACAACAGCTGTTTTGTAACCGCGTAAAATAAAATGTACTAATTTATATATGAGGATTTTGTAAATGTCATATTGTTTGTTTTGTATACATCAAGTGCCACTCACAAACTGTCATTATCTTACAGAGTTATGAGGCAGAGAGTAATAATTTGACAAAGAAAGACTCTTATCTGCTTCCAAGGACAGATGACACAAACAGCCTGGCAGGTTCATAATGGTTTTCTACTTTGGACATGAAGAGTGGGAGGTGGCCCCAGAGGACCAAGAGAAGACTGCATTTTGCATCCAAGGGAAAGGAACCTGGCAGTTCAAAATTCTGCCTTTTGATATCTGTCAGGTTTACGTAGATGACATTATCGTGACAGGGAGGACATTCGAAGAGCACCTGTCATTCTTAGACTATGTATTCCAGAAAGTGGCCACAGACAAATTGAAACTAGTTCCTAAGAATTGCCGTCTGTTCCAAAAGAAAATAAATTTCTTTGGACACACAGTGTTGGCCATGGAATAGGAACAGACCCCGAGAAGACCACAGCAATAAGAAATTGGCAGACATCAACTGATAAAACTTAAGTGCAAAGTTTTCAGGAATTATGTTCAAATTACTGTCAATTTATACCTGGGTTCGCCACGATCGCCAAGCCACCACATGAACTGACTGAGGCGAAAAGGAAATATCATTGAACCACTGAGTGTGACAATGCTTTTTATGGGAAGTAAAGACCACTAGAACACTTTAGTAAGGCATTGCTTAAACCTGAGAGAAATTACTGTGTTACACGCAGGGAGCTTCTGGCAATGAAGGCAATTTCACACTTCCACCCCTACCCTTATGGCAGACATTTTACATTTTATTCTATGAACCCACCATACTTCAATATGCTGGTTACTAAATTTTAAGAACCCCGAAGGTCAAACAGTCCAAAGGATAAAGCATCTTCACGAATATGACTTTGACATTCAGCACAGATCTGGACGCAGACACACTTTCTAGGAGGCCATGTAAGCCATTCTGTCATTGCAAACACCAGGAAGACAATAATTCAGGTTTCTCTATCTTGTGATGGGTTACCTACCCGGAGCGATGAGAGTATTATAAAATATCAACTGAATGATCCAACTTTGCAGCCATAACTAGAACGGAAAGGAACTGGCTATCTGCCAAATTGGGAAGAAATATCTAGTTTGAGCACATCAGTCAACACATACCGGGCACAATGGAATTCCATCATACTGAAGAATGGAGTACTTTACAGAAACTGAGAAAGTGATGATTGAAAACACACATGTTTACAGTTGGTCCTTCCAGAAGGCAGGGTTCCCAAAATCTTAAAGGAGCTGCTTAATGTGGCAGCCAGTGGGCATTTTGGTTTTAAGAATACCCTCGACAGAGTTAAACTGAGATTCTATTGGCTTAATTCTCGAGAGGACATTGAGAAAAGGTGCCAAATGTGTGACAACTGCATTGCGAGGTAAGACCCAAGGACCAGGTGACAAGGTCACCTCCAGAAATACAATATTAGAACCCCATCCGAGATGATAGTAGTAGATATTCTGAGTCCCTTGCCTGTCACAGAAAGAGGTAATCAGTAACTACTGGTGGCCCAAGATACTTTACTAAGTGGCCGAAGGTCACTCCCTTCCCAAACCGAGAAGTACGCACTGTGGCCGGTGCACTCTTAGTTAGAGCATGTCTTCGAGGTTTGGGGTGCCAGTAGCACTCCATTCTGATAACTGAAGGAACTTTCAAAATGCTGTGTTCCAGGAGGTTACAAAGATTCTGGGAATGAAAAAGACTAGGACTATAGACTTGCACACTCAGTCGGACGGAAAAGTTGAGGCATAACTGCACTCTTGAGCAGTACCTGTCAATCTTTGTGACAGACAACCAAAAGGATTGGAATTCAAAGGTGCCATTGTTTCTCCCTGGTTACTGCTCAGCAGTTCAGTAGTCCACAAGGGTAACACCATCAGGTATGCTGTTTGGAAGAGAGCCAATCCTAGTGATCTGCTGTTTGGCCAACAGACAGAAGAGGAAGCTGCAGCACCTGATTATGCCAGCGAATTACATAGCAGACTAGTTGGCATTCAAGATTTTGCTTAACAGCACCTCAGAATAAATAGTGACAGGATGAAGATGCGGTATGACAGGAGAATGTCGGGCGAGGTATTTCAAGGACAACTGGTGTGGCTGTACAATCCACAGAGGTGAAAAGGATATTGTCCGGAGCTACAGAAATGTTGGGAAGGCCCCTACATGATTCTGAAGATCAATGATGTAATTCGGATTTGTCGTCAAGGCTCTCGGGTGAAGCCACAGGTTGTTCACATTGACTGACTGGACACTACGAAGGTCCGGATGTCGCAGAGTCTGTTTGGGATGAACAGACTTGAGGAGGGAGCAGTGTTACGTATTGCTGGTCTGTGTCGACCTTGGCCCGTCCCACGCGAGCAAGCGGAAGAGGACAGAGAAGTTATCATATAATGAGTGGCAAGTCAATGAATGTTTTGAATAGCAGGCAAGCGATAAAGCAAGAAGTGGCGTATCTGTTACACAAAGTATACCTACACGTGCTCCTGACCTCGGTTGTATTGAATTTCAGCATTTATCTGAAGAATGCTCTGGATTACTGACCTCGTTTCTCTCAGCATGACTCCGGGTGTGTTTAAGCTTCCCGATGGTCAGGGTGACATATCCATCGGCACTGCGGAAGACATTTGTAATAATGAGAATTTCAGTTTCCAATGTTATTAATTTTGGTAAACAATGGTAAAAAATTCATTATTACACATTTGGCTGAGACCAAGTTTACATTTTGTTGTATAGAGTATTTTACTATACGGAATATTCAAGGAAGGTTCGTGGTGTAGTGTAATATACAGTGTATTGTTTTATGCAGAGTCGTTTACTCATTACCTCAGAGAATCTACTTCATTGGTACTCAGTACTCATTTTAATAGAAGAATTGGCTGTATTGAGAAATGTAAGAATCAAATTGACCCATCCCTAAACATTTCACATGATAACTATTTCTTGCTAGTCCTTGCCACCACAGCACTGCTCTATTTTTAAATCATACCGTTGCAGCGAGTGTGAAGAATCTTGCCTCCCTCCCCCCTTCCCCGACGCGGAGCGCCGCGCCAAACAATACGGAGCCTACGTATAAAAGGGAAGGGGAGTGTTGTCTCGTGTGTACATGTATGAGTGGCCCTGTTAAGCGTTAATAAAACTGATTTATTGGTAACCTAAAAACGAGGTGAATTTATTAGTAAATTGGACCTAGAGACAATAGTGTTGACGTATTCCTACGCCCTAACACGGAGGGCCAGCATCAATCGCTAGCGCCTCACGCCGAGAGCAGATTCAATACCTACTTATAAACCAAAGCATTGGGCAGGTATCAAATTATCGAGATATTCAAATTAGCGGGATTACTAATAATCGGGAGCAAAAAAATAAAAAATACGTAATAACGAGATTAATGAAAATTTGCATTAATATGTAATGACAAATGCATGGCTACATATTATGTATACATATGCATATATAAATCAATAATTACATAAATAAAAAAAACAAAAAAAATTTACTTTTAAAAAAAATCTGTAATTTTCTTTTGGTGCAAGCCTTGAAGACGGGTATTGTAAATTGCTTTGTCAAGTATGTTCAAAGCAGAAAACACTTAATCGCCAACGTCTGATTTCTAAGAAATGGCGCACGTTGTTGATGTATTGTTTAGCCATTTTAGGTGTAATTGTCGGCACATCATTTTCGTCATCACCTTCCCCATCAATGTCTTGAGATGGAGCCAAAATTTTGTCATCAGTTAGAATCCCCGCTACCGCTACGTCATAGTCAAAATGGACGAAATCTTCAAACGTTATAGAATTTTCTTCATTTTGACGAAGACGATTCCAATTCACAGGGCATTCTAAGTCTTGCCCAGTAACTGCTGATGAAAGTTCCACCTTCGTAAATCCACAAGCACGAAAACAGTTTTTAATTGTGCTTTCACTAACACTTTGCCACGCCTTGTGAGCAATATTCATGGCTGAAAATAAGGTGATTTTATGATCCTTCCCACCCTGGATGCTGTCAAGGAGTTACATCACTACTTCCTTGCGTTAAAAGGTTTTGAACGTTTTAATTATGCCCTGGTCTAGAGGCTGCAGCTTAGAAGTAGTGTTGGCAGGCAAAAACACAACATTAACATGACTGAGCGGTGGGGTATTGTTGTGGGCCGTACAATTATCCATGAAAAGTAGAATCTTTCACTGCCTTTTTTCCATATCAACATTCACTGATCGTATCCATTCCATGAATAATTTACCAGTAATCCGCGCTTTTTTGTTTGCACGATAGGTAAGGCCCCCTGAAAGTGGTAAATAAAATTTCCAAATTTCGTCATAAAAAAACTGTTAAAAGCGGTACAAAAATTCACTTAAAAACATAAAGGTGGTAAATAAAAATTTTACTGTTCGTCATGAATGTTTGAAAATCCAGCGCAAAAAACTAAAAAACAACGAAATTATGCCTTGTAGGTAATTAAAATGGAAATAATTCATAAAAAAAACAGGAATTTCACGTTACTGAAAAATGATATATTAATTCACATTAAAAATATTATCTGATGATTACATTTTGACACAGCACTACAACATGTTAAAGATACAGTACAGAAAAATATATATAAATTTTTGTACAAACAGAGTTCACTACAGAAACAAGTGTCAAATTGATAAATGCCAATATATGTAGAGACACAAAATTAAGACTTCTAACTTAAGAACACACACAATAATTCACCACTAAGTTTTGAAAAAGAAAATATCAAATCATATCACAAAAATAAATACATCTTGTTCAAAACAGTGTAAATTTACATGCTAGCACCAAAGTATTTGGCAAGCATTAGCTCAATGTTGTTCGGTTTTAGACCTGTCCGCAAATCAGTTAAAATGTGTCCATACGCAGAGAAAGCCCGCTCGCTGTCTGCATTTGATGTGGGAATCCACAGCATGGACACAGCTTGCGACACAAAAGTTGAATGTTGCTCACGTAGTTTGTAGTTTGCCCTTCTTTCAAAATTCCTGAAACTTGCCGCTGAAAAGCAAGATAACCTTGCAGGAATTCTGTCTGCGNTAGCACCAAAGTATTTGGCAAGCATTAGCTCAATGTTGTTCGGTTTTAGACCTGTCCGCAAATTAGTTAAAATGTGTCCATACGCAGAGAAAGCCCGCTCGCTGTCTGCATTTGATGTGGGAATCCACAGCATGGACACAGCTTGTGACACAAAAGTTGAATGTTGCTCACGTAGACCATGCAAAACATTGAGGACATCAGTAGTTTGCCCTTCTTTCAAAATTCCTGAAACTTGCCGCTGAAAAGCAAGATAACCTTGCAGGAATTCTGTCTGCGTGAGTGTGTTCAGCAAAGGGAGACTTCCTACAGACGCAAACAATTTTACATCAACGATGTTGTTTGTTACATTTCTGACACCAAACAACTGGTCAGTGGTTGCAAAAAATTGTTTTGCAGTGTCTTTATCCTTAAGACTGTGTAGTTTGGAGAGACACTTCAAACCCACATTTTTTAGGTCTTCCTTCATTGCACACTGCTTAACCTGTGTTGGCAGTTGAGCAATAGCAGCAGAGGTTTTCTCTCTAAATATGCCTCTGCTAACTAACAAAAAGGTGTTCTCTAGCTCTGATAATAACGAGTATAATTTGTGACATATGATGTACTGTGAGCCCTCAAGTTCCACAATGTTCTCAATAAGTGCAGTGCAGTGTTCTACTAAAAACAGTGCATAGCACTTCACTGTGTCACGCTCGGTGATACTTAGGTTGCTGAAATAGTTTGTAGCACTACCCTCAGCTTCCGTTTGCTGAAAGAATTCAATCAGATCTTCAAGATATTCTGCAATGTACTCAACAGAATGAAACCAGGAGTTCCACCTGGTCATCACTGGTACTGGGAAGAGGGTGGCTTTCTTTTCCCCACCAGGATACTTTTCTTTCAGGAAAGATACATATCTGTGCTTTCTCTTACGAGCATTGAGAAATGCTTGTTTGGCATTTTGAACACATGAATTCAACTGTGGCAGTGCAACACTCCACAAACTAGCTACTATGTTAAGTTTATGAGCCCAGCACTGAACATGAACCATGTTTTTTGAAAATATCACTCTCAAAGAGTCCATACATTTAGTCATGTAGCGTGCAGAGTTACTTATTTCATATTTAATTTCATGCTGTGCTACCACAGACAAAATTGCTCGTGAACACTCGGTGCCATTAGCATTCTCCAGTTCCTTTATGCCACCTACAAACACACGTTGTTCACCAATGTCTGAAAGAACACATATCAAAACCAGCACCCCATTCTGTTTGTGGTTTCATCACACGTGATGCTAACTTTCTTGTCTTTTAAAGTCTCCTTTAATTGGGTGAAATGATCCTCTCCGATTTTTGGGACATAATTTTCCCTCAGGACCTGGGCCGTTGGAATATCTCCCGAACCTGAAATAAAAGTGAAAAATTGGGTAGGCCTACATCTTTGTTAATTTTTTAAACCTATTAATTACATCTAATTAACACAAGCTTGTAAGGAAAATTCAGACAAATTACTGTATTTTCTGGTTTGTATTTGTAATCAATATTTTATAGCAATAGAAAAAGGAACCTACAAATTTGACATGTAGGCTTACATTGGAAACGTGATTTCAAAGCACCAAATAAAAATTAATTATTAAGATTAGGGGCTTTTCTGAAAAAAAAAAAAAAATCTAAATAATGATATATTTCTACTCTCACTAAAAACCCTAGGTTAGCGTAAAACCTTACAACTCTAGGTTAGTGTAAAACCCTATACTCCTAAGTTAGTTTAAAACCCTACAATCCTAGGTTAGTGTAAAATCCAAAANAACCCTATACTCCTAAGTTAGTTTAAAACCCTACAATCCTAGGTTAGTGTAAAATCCAAAAATCCTAGGTTAGTTTCTGTGGGCACATATTACGAAATTAGTCGGACGTTAGTACCACTCGTATATTGGTGTTCTGCATCATTAGTAGAGTGGAAATACACCATTTTCCGTGAATTATTTTTATTTTTACAGAAAAGCCCCTAAACTTAATAATTACCATTGTCGATTTATGACATTTACGATATGTTGATTTTATGGTAACCTATGAAGATAGATATTTTCTCATAAAATGGGAAGACATCGGCTGTGCAAAAATGTAAACAAAAAATACAGATAGAAGAAAACCCTACATTTACATGCTTACCTGGTACATATTTTCGAAGCCAATTTTTCAAGGACTCGTCGTCTGCCTTTTCAATAGGTATGTTGGCTGCGAGCAACATTTTCGTGAAGTCTATTATAAACTCTTGTTTATTTTGTTTCGTTGTCTGACTTCTATCAATTGCGCTAACAATGCTCAGTTGTTTTGGGGTACTATTGTTTTTTAGGTAGAATTCTTTTTTTCGTTTGTGCGAATCACCTTGTACATGTTTTTTGCACGTGTCTTTGCGTTGCCATTCAACACGGCTGTCGCAGTATTTACACATCATAGTTTTGTTTCGTTCATCAAATATGAAGAAACCATCACTTTTAAATTCCCGTTCCCGCTCATGCAAGGAAAGAAT
This sequence comes from Clitarchus hookeri, assembly GCA_002778355.1. NCBI lineage: Eukaryota > Metazoa > Arthropoda > Insecta > Phasmatodea > Phasmatidae > Clitarchus > Clitarchus hookeri. The sequence continues at coordinate 566,203 of NQII01000465.1, read as the reverse complement.
TTTTGGCATATTAAACACAGTATTAAAATACGTTAACACACGCAACAGAGATCCCACGCAAAAACAAATACTAAATACCAAATAAATACAGTGCAAAACTAGACAACGGTTGAATCTACATATAGACCTGATTCGTTTCTTAATTCAAGCACCAGGAACAATTCTTTTTTTTTTTTAATACGAAATAGTAATGATTTCGACAATACACAACAGAATAATTGGAAATTTTATTATTACTGTTTACAAATATATGTCCAGCGTATACTATTCGACAGATGGTTTCGCGACTTGAAAAAGCAAAAACAAGGCAATACGTCACACAAAATGGCGTCTAACAATTAGCACTTGCGGTGCGGCGGCGAGCGTGCGAACTACGTATATCTTTTCCTTGTACAGCAGTGTAATTATTTTCTCATGTGCTGCATCTTTGGCCGAGCTCCAACATGTTTACATATTACGCGCGCAATTAGGATTTTTTTAATGAACGTTAGTGAAGAAATTATTGCACAAGTGAAAAGATATTCATTTATTCTCATTTTTTTTACCCCCTTGTAAACTAAGTTAAAACGTTAAAACATTAAAATATACTGTATGTTGACAAAATTCTGAACATGTTTTGGGGGTAAAATTCTTTTTTAATGCCAATATCTCGTAAATAAGTCACACTCCACTTTCTGTAGTAGTTAGTTTTAGTACAAATGTGCAACCTATACATGCCGAAATACGGTATTTCACCACGTAGCGTTAAAATGCGAGTGCGTGTTTGCTTTGCAACACTGTAAACCAAATTTTACTGGAAAAGTGGCTTTTTTTAGCGCATTAAAGTCCAATATGCCATATTTTGCGTAAAAACTGAATTTTGTGGCAATTTCGCATTTATCGTCGTTTATTCGTGATCGCGAAAAGTCCATGGCCCTAACAATAGGTCATCGAAAAAGTTTTAATTTTTTTTTAAACATCTTGGTTTGGCTGATTTGCCTTTCATGAGTGGTCTTAATNGAAAAGTTTTTATGTTTTTAAAACATCTTGGTTTGGCTGATTTGCCTTTCATGAGTGGTCTTAATTTCTCAGATCCATCCATGTTGGCGGCCAACAATATGGTTAAACGTTCTTTACTATTTTTTTCCGCCATGACACTTTTCTTCCTTAAAACACATTGATCGGTCGGGGAGACACTTATAAAATAACCCAGTCTCATCGGCATTAAAAATGTTGTTGGGCTCATAAGAATAGATTATTTCTCCCATTCGTCTTTTCACTCAGAACAAACGTCGGCTGATACACTCGCACTTTCCCCAATAAGTTTCTTAAATTTTATGCTGTGCCTTTTTTTAAACCTATCAAACCAACCATCACTAGCACAAAAGTCTTTAATTCCCANCACTCAGAACAAACGTCGGCTGATACACTCGCACTTTCCCCAATAAGTTTCTTAAATTTTATGCTGTGCCTTTTTTTAAACCTATCAAACCAACCATCACTAGCACGAAAGTCTTTAATTCCCATTTTTTTTTTTTGCAAAAACTTTGCTTTTTCTCTTAAAATGTTTTCTTCAACTAGTACATTCGAATTCCGTGCTTGTGCAAACCACTTTTTTAAATTCTCTTCTCTCACCGGTATTAAAGCGCTTTACTTTCCTGTCCAATGTCTGGGAGGCGATTTTGTCCTTGTTCTTCAGTATTGATGTTGTGGAAGGAGGGACTTTATAACGTTTGGACACGTCAATTTGTTTATCACCACCGGCCATGGTGTTAATGTTTTCTTTTTTTTCTCTAATGGAAAGACACCTATTAGCTCTTTTCGGAGGCATGGCTAAGACCGAACTGACTATCTTTTCACTCGCTCTGCTCCTTCCTACCCTCTCATAACCGCAGACTGGACAGTAAGGCGCCTCTTAGTTCTGGGAATCACAGACACATCGCCTCACAGCCTACTCGGCATCAATACCTGCCCTTCAAACCCTCTTACTTCCCTCAGTACCCTTCCGGTCTTTTTTACCCTGCCCCAATTGCATAAATCTAGAGCTGCTGTACAGTCTTGGGTTAAAAACATTACGAGTTAACAAGATTTTTAAGTTGGAAATAAGAATTATAAGACTTTTTAATTGTGCTCGAGCACCAAAATAAATACGTATTATCAAGAGGACCGGAATGCATTGTTTTTTTTACGAAATAAAGGGATTTTCTCAAGGGACCGGCAAATTTGCACGAATTAGCGGGATATACGAATAATCGGGATGCGAAATATTGGGATTTCACTGTATATGATTTATTACAAAAAAAACTAGCAAACATGTTACACCTGTGGTGATTTTTCAAAGGTTTGTTTCAACGCCAGAAAGAGAAAAATCTGGGGGTGTAAAAAAAAGTCCTACTGTGATAGCTGTCAGTCTATTTAATAAACACATGTCGCCCTGGAATAACAAATGTATAGTTTAAAAATTGCCTTACCAAGATCTTCCAGCATTGTTTTTATTGTCACTGAGCATTTTGCCACCTCCACATCAATGTTGAATACCTCGCCATCAGAGCTCTGAAGTTTAATGTTAGGCATCTGCAACACAAAATTAAAATAATCAAATAACAAATTAGCATTAATAAAAAAAGACAAAGTTTCAATGTAAGTGACATTTCAACAGTGCACATAACAGCAAGTTTAAAAGTTTAGCATAGGTAAAAGTAAACCTAAAGCAATCAACACCAAAAATGCAAATTCACCATGAATTTCCTTTGGATTAGACTTTAATCGCTAGACTCTGCTTTAACTTAGATGTATGTTGCACCCCACATGCAATAAATATTCCAATGGCTTGCATTATGAAGTCTGTTCAAACGATACCGATATTTCATATCTAATGAAAATTTCAGTTCAGGAAAATAGCATTAGTTTGGAAACTGTTCAGCAATAAAGCTGATAGAATGTAAATTATAAAAATACAGCATAAATTTTGTATGACAAACCAGGTCACTTTATTATTTCATTAACAAAAACATTCCCAAGGACAGTTACGTAGCTGTGTTTACTTCACAAGTTCTGAAATTGAGGTTATCACATATTTTGCACTAATGTCATGCAGAGTTTGTTTTCACTGCTAACAATTTAGTATCTANACTGTTCAGCAATAAAGCTGATAGAATGTAAATTATAAAAATACAGCATAAATTTTGTATGACAAACCAGGTCACTTAACAAAAACATTCCCAAGGACAGTTACGTAGCTGTGTTTACTTCACAAGTTCTGAAATTGAGGTTATCACATATTTTGCACTAATGTCATGCAGAGTTTGTTTTCACTGCTAACAATTTAGTATCTAGTGTTTATTATATGCATGTGTTTATTCTATTTCTAAAAAAGTGATAAAAAAACAGTTGTTAAAAACTTTGAATTAAAAGTTGTAATAACAAACACTAGTACTTCAAATTAATTAATTAATTCAGATCGCGTAAATTTTTAAAATAAATATGCAATTTTCATTACATTACATTGATATTTATATGATATAGCTACATTAATTACTTAGATTATTTATTGAGATACTTCATGAAGTAAAACTTAGCCCAGATATATAATGCTTCTAAAGAATTACTCTGGCAAGACTATTTTTTTTAAATTTAGATGTGTTGATTCACACATTGTCTTTCAAAATTGCTTAGAACGTTGTGTTACAAAGTTTAATAGAAACATAGGGTGCCAACAGCCATTTCCCAATGGAAGGGGGATGACCTTACCGAAAGATCTCCTTTATACAAAACACTATTCACTGATTTGATGCTTAATCATAAGCGATTTCTGATATTTTCAACTAAACTCATTTTAAACTCTAAATTTTAATGATCACTTTATGGGATTGTCTTATATTTTTGTAAGGAATTGCCTGCCGAAATTTGTTCCCATGTTTTAGAAACATGTACTATAGGGATTTGTATACTGTACAAAATATTAAGAATTATAGGAAAATTTATAAAGTTTTTGTGTAAGTGTGTGGGTGTAAAATTTACTTTAACAATCAACTTTGCACATGTAGTTTGGATAAAGCATTTATGATTCGAATTTTCACTCATAAATTGAATGTAGGCTAACAAAATGTGTACTTATATATTGTTAAGAATAATGTGAACAAATATTCTTATATCAACTGTACACCTACTAAAACTAGATTTACAATTATTGTTCCAAAATTAGGGTTAGATTTGGTTAGTCACTTGTTTTTTTTGTGTACTGCATTTCATATGAGTACACTAAAGTTTGACAGACAATGTGACCAACCTACATGCTATGTAAACAATAAATGCTCTCATTTGCAAAGTATTGTACAAGCTGATGATTTGTTGCAGGATGTATGTTATGTAGGCGATATAAATGATCATCATGGAAGAAAGTAGTACTTAGAACTGAAGATTGTAATTCAAAACTTACATTATATTTACAACATTTGTGATTTAAATTATGTTTATAAAGTAATTTAGAATTTTTTTTTGGCTTTTATTGAATTGGTTAAAATATGTTTAGCAATTATGACGGAGCATGCAGTCATTGAAGTGAAACACTTTCAGCTCTGAATGCCGTTGTGCCGGTAATCTTTTTCAGTCACATTTATGAGAGTACCTTACTGGTGTTATCAGAATATTTCATCAGTATCTAACAATTTTTGTATTTAATTTCATTAAGCATAGCTGGTTGTAGGAATGCTCTTGTATTCAATTTTCTTGTGTGAAATATAATATTATTGACACGTGCATGACTTGGTCCGCCATTTTCGATACCGTTTTGTGTTATGAAGCACCAACGTGTATTTTCGTTCCCCAGTTTATTAGTTCAGGAAAACCAGTGAAGTGTCTTATTTACTGAATGATTCTGTAAATTATTTCATATCAGTGGCAGACAAACATGTCCAAGGATTGCCACAGACTGAACGACGTGTGTTCAAGAGTTGCAAATAGGAATTACAAACCCATAAGTCAAAGTGTTTCGTAAATAATGTATTGTACATGGCCTTGAAAACGTAATTTCAATGCTGTTCTGTAGTGTAAAAATAACACGTTTATTATATGGAAAATCCAACAAGTGTACAGTTAACTTAGCTAAAAATACTTACGTACATACAGAATTGTGTTTATTATTCACATCAGTACAAACATAACCTTTATCACGTTTTCTTCTTTCAGTGAAGTTAAAACTTAACAGGTTATAATAATTAGTATGTTACTCCCGTACGAACAATATTTTCTACTGGTCCATTAAAACAATACGCATATAATTCAAAATCATACAGTCTCATAAGAAGTTCTGCAAAACAATGCCGTCTCATCAAAGACGTTAAACTAAAGTTGCACCCAACCCCATCCATCCGCAATAAAATAAACAGAGCCCCAGCTGAATAACTTGGCCATAACAAAAATAAAGTAAGCTGGAAAGGTAACCTACATTGATCACAGCTTTTGTTTACATACTTGTTTACTACATAGATAAAACAGCTATGGCAGGATACATGGTTGCAGTGCTACATTTCTAGAACTGTCAAAATTTAGTGAAATTATATTAAATGGAGAATAAAATTGTTTTATTTACTGGGATTCTAACTGCTATTGTATTTTTTTTTTTCAGTGTATGTTTTGATTTATTTGTTGACTATCTTGTGTGTATATATTGTGTTGCATTAAACCATGTCCTCCGAGCTGTGCTGGCTCACATGAAATCTAATGAACAAAAATAAAATAAAAGATAAATATACTGTAGGCAATCACTTAATCCATAATAATACAATTTACAAAAATTTCTTCCTGGTAAAAAATTATTTAACAGTGTTTTAGACAAGTCTCTGATCTTGGATTTCTTTGAACCACCATACTCAGTGGTTCGTAATAAAGTTCACCTCAATCTCCACGAAAACACTGCTCCCGAATGGTGCAACAACATTGTGATGATCTTAGATCAAGTTCAAAAATGATCTCAGATCAAGCATTGAACTTCCATGGTCTGGCCATTAGTTTGTTATAAAATCTCTCAAGTCTGCTAGGGGATTTGAAAATTTGTGACTGGAAAACCAATTGAGCTAGGTACACATAGTTTTCGGCAAATTGAAGTAAAACTCAATTTTTTTACTAGATTATTAGACCTTGATGTGGGCTTCCTTGATAACTCAGAGAACATCCAAATGATATTCCAGTTCTTGCTATGTTCTGTGGAGCATGTCTGCTGAGATTGCATTCCTGATACGGATCTTCAGATCAAGTCCATCAACTGGTGTTTGATACACATTGCTCTTGACATAACCCCACAAGAAAAAAATTTTGTGGGGCACCATCTTACTGCAGAATGTTTGGCAGAAAGTGGTCAATTTGTTGTACTGCGTACAGTTGCAGCATGTCAAGGTAGGTGTCATGTTGATCACCTGCTTTTGATAAAGGAAGGATCCAATAACCTAGTCATGCAAACACCACACCACACTTTAACGGGTGATTATTAAGTTTAGGGGCTTTTCTGAAAAACACAAAAAAAAAAAAAATTCAAAATTATGATATATTTCTCTACTCTACTAATCACGTAGTACACGAACATACTAGGGGCGTAGTTTTAAAATAAGTACAGCATATTAAAAAAATTGAACAAAATTGTGAAATTAGCAGTATAGCCAGTTTGTTTATTTTTCCGAAAGAAACTTCCTAGACCAACAAAAGTTGCATTAATGGGTTCTGCACAGCTTACCTTGTTCATATTCAAGAGGGCGTAATGTTAAAATAAGTAGAACAAATTTAAAAAACTTGCAAAATATGTTTGTTTCAGTCTATTAACGTCAGAGGAATTATACCAGCCCCCTACCTAGGTGAGTCAATTTACTTTCTTTTGGTGTATTTTACGTTTCCTTTAAATCCCTACAATCCTATATTCGTAGTTTAGTGTAAAACCCAAACATCCTAGGTTAGTGTAAAACCCTACTATCCTAGGTTGGTGTAAAACCCTACAATCCTAGGTTAGTGTAAAATCCAAATATCCTAGGTTAGTTTAAAAATGTAAAATAGTGATTCACCCATCGTGGGGTTAGGTTCTGTTAGGTTAGGTGGGCACATATTACAAAATTAGTCGGATGTTAATGCCCCTAGTATATTCGTGTTCTGCATCATTAGTAGAGTGTAAATATACAATTTTCCGTGAATTATTTTTATTTTTACAGAAAAGCCCCCTAAACTTAATAATTACCCTTTAAAGCTATTGTGTACGTGCTCCCTAACATCACGTGGGTTTTAGGTGCCCCAAGTGCACACATTATGCCTGTGAACCTTACCAGATATGTGAAATGTTTCATCGCCTGTAAAAATTATTTTTTCCAAGAACTTGCCATCAAAGTTAATGCAGGCAAGCATTTATTCTGCAAATTTTTGCTGTACAAAGAGGTCACCAGGTTTTAACTGTGGCAATAAATACATTTTGTATGCACATAACCTGAATCTCTTATGCAGCACACTGTGTATGGAAGCACATGGAATCATAAATTCTCATGAAGGTCTGCACGTTGATTTTTTAGGGCTTCGTACAAACGCTTTAATTCTTTCGAAACATTCATCATTAACACAAAGTAGACCACTTCTTTTTGGATCATGTACACTACCAGTTTTTAATAAACGAAGTTGCCAAGTCACTCAGAGGTTTCTTAATAAAGTGTACATGGTAATTTCATTGTGTCAGCTGATTTTGTCTTAAATAGCCAAGCCACACAACGTACATGCTCTTGCACAGTCACCATTTCACAAACAAATTGACGCTATACCGCCACTGTGGAAGACAGTGGCTTATAGTGTCGTTGTTAATGCCCCCGGGCACCGACTATATGATGCCTGAAGGTTAAGGGGTTTGCAATAATTTAGTCGGTTGCTGTTTCATTTTTAAGGACGAATATATTGTCTGGAGTTTACACAAGAACTACATACATCAGCCCTTCCGAGGTGTGGTACCTAATTTGACTACTCGTATTCACTGGGCGACTTCGTGGTTGAGTGGGGCTTCTCTGGGCAACAATTTTTATACTTAACTCAGCGGTGAGTGTTGATAGGCTGTCCTCTGGGAAAGAGCTCCGGCGAAGTGGTAGGCCTTGGAAGAAGGCCCGCAGGTGCTGCCGTCTCCCTGGACTGCGGTTCGGACTCGTGCTCACGTCTTCTCGCGATTCCTTGACGCAACTCTTCCCTCGGCGCGGTGATAATCAACTGTCTTCCCACTACTCTCGAAAAGGGGTTTTTATGCTTGCCAGTGTCCATCCTTAATTGTCGGCACGTGTCGCCTTGTGGGGGGAGGGGGTGAGGGGGTGAGGTGGTAGAACGCAGAACAATGCCTTTCAAAACACGTGTCCTGGTTCCTGAAGGGATTGGGGGGGGGTAGTACCTCGCCCCTAGCTTACTCTCGTCAGCTACTTCTTCGGTGCGTTTCCACATTGTCCTGTGGTTAGCTAAGGGGGGAAGGGGGGGTGTTCTCGGCACCAATATCCAGCTCGTCAGCTATTTCTTCCGTGGTGCGTATATTTTGAGTTTAGGCGAAATACACATGATTATTTGGTGATATCGCGTGAAACCTCTGCGCTCCACAGATCTCACGGGCATGCTAGAGGCCTAGGGGGGTGGGTGGGTGAAGGGGGAGTGGACGACTCCTCCGCGACACGTGTTATAGTCGTCACTTGCATCCTTCTCGAGTTGACCTTCCCCTGCGGTGACTAGGAGTGACACGTGTCTCTACCCTGCTTAAGCGGGTGGTTGGGGGGAGGGGGTGGTTGTCGGCCAGCGTCGCTCTACTATCCCTAAACCATCAAGCGACAATTCCCCCCTCGTCTCTTCGACGCTGGCACATTCCGTGCCAAAAATCGCAGATTTCTGCGTAGTTTTGCTTCTGAACGGTAACCTACTCTGTGCTCTTGTCTCGCACTACGTTTCTCCGGGCGCGCCATAAGTGTAAACAGGTGTGGCCCTGCCTGTAAGAAGGGCTTAACACCCCGGCCTTGCGGGTTCCAAACACCAAGACGTTTATTCACAAAAAAACTGACGGGTCTTTTCCTGGGTTCTACTCCTGCCGTTAACTGTATGTTACAGCACAGTGTAACTCCTGGCTATCTATTTGACTCGCTAAATATCAACAAACGTATTACCACACCCCTCGGCAACTCAGTACATTACTCATCAACTTTCTTACATGGTTACTCACCACTTTACATGTTACAAATGACAGGGTTACACAACATGACCTTCAAAATTACCTCCTACCTTATTAGTTCTTCTGCGCTTCTGTTTCCTGGTAAAGCGGAAAACATTCTTGAGTTATGCAAACAGGTGGCGGATGGCCTGTATCTATTGCACAGCTGGCAATTTTTACGTTTTGGTGACAGGAATTAATTTTACGTTATGTACGACTACACAGGTCGCCAAAGAATAAACACTCTTACATCTAGGCTGATAACTCTGTTCAAGGGTTCACACTACTGGCTGGCACTCTGCCAGTTTTTACAAAACCGACAAACACTTAATATATCCTAATTTACACATGGTATTGTGTTACTGTTACGACGGCTTCACAGGCCGTGAAAAAAGAAAAAGACCCTCTTATCTTACTATTTCTGCCACCTCCCTCTTATGCAGGCGGTGTTGAAAAACAACAGTATTGTAGATACTGGAAAAAATACACTCCCTATTCTTATCTTAAGTTAGTACACTCAGATACAGGCATCTGGCATTTCTTTTCAACTAGGACGTCCTGCACTTATTTCTCACTGCACCGATGTGCCTTCTCACACATTGTAAGGTTACACAGATAAATAATTAAAACACTTTGTCGCACTTTTAGTTCCATGGTTAGGTAGTGCTTGCCCCTTACCTTCCTCTCACAGCAGGTGACATGAGAAAAATAGGATTCCCTCATGTCACACAGAGTCTGTTATTCTTGTAGTCGGCTCGGTTCGCGAGGTCTGTACTTGCGACACTCCCTGTAGAATTCTGGCTCCTCCCGGCCTCTGCAGATGCGCCAAAGGTTGCACACGTCTGGCTTCAATCCCCGTCGGACTAGGGGGCGGGTTGCCCTGCACTGGATCCCTGACAGCGTACGGGGCAGAAGTCTGCGTTGCCATCCTCTCACCCAGCAGGCTTGAAGCTGCCGCCTCGGAACTCGTACCTGGCTCAGCTGCTGGCATCCGGTACTTCCTCGCCTGTAGGGTTTGGTCTCGGGTTCGTTGCTCGGCTGGTGCAGATTCGTCTTGGGGTCACGCCGTTTTCTGTTACTTCACTTGCGCGTTCTTTCTCTTCCTCGTTTATTTCCCCCTTTCTCCTGCTCGACTGTTCGCTTGCCCTTCCGCTTCTGCCCTCTTCTCCTTTGTTCATACACTCTCCTTCCCTCGCCTGTTCGCTTCTGCTCACTCGTTCTTCGCGCGTATCTTCTCCCTCCCTCGTCGGCTTTTTCTTGTTGCATCTGGCGCCTGTGTATTTTCCGNGTTTATCGGCAGGTGCTGGGGCCCCTGCGCCCTTGAGACACTGCAATAGCGCGGAGGGGCAATGGCCGGCATATCGTTTTGACCCCCTATCCCCGGGCCCTGGCACATCATTCGGTGACCTAGTGACCCACGGCGGGATTCCCCTGGGCTGTCATTTGTACTTCCTGTGGGACTATCGGGGTAGGGTTCGAGTATAGGGCGTATCTGGTTCCATGGCACCTTATGCATATTCCCCCTCTCGTCCTCTGCCCAAATACATTTCCCTGCCTCTCTACTATTATATACGGCCCTCGCCACTTAGGCGCAAATTCCGCACAGAATTTCTCACTAGCTCGGCTTAAAGGATGGTTGCGTATTAATATGTGACTACCCTCGAGCAAGTGGTGTCTGGTGGTCGCTTGTTTGGGGTATTTCCGCCGGATATCCCGTTGTTGGTTTCTCTGAGCTGCTCCAGTTCTCCATACAGCCTCTATTCGTATTTCTTCAGGGGCGGGAAGTTCTGTAGGTTCTGTTTCCCACTGCCATTCTCCAGGTCTGCGGAGATTGTATCCCAGTATTAGGTGGCTGGGAGAAGTTCCAATGGCGTCATTGTACCGACGTCGCAGGGTATACAGGATCTCAGGTAGCTGTGTGTCCCATTGAGTATGATTCGTCCCCATTCAAATTCTCATATTCTTCTTTAATTCTTGATTTCGGTGTTCGGTAGGGTTGGCCTGTGGGTGGTAAGCTGGAGTCGTCCAGTTTTCCGCCCCCCATGTCTCACAGGCCTTCCTCCATTTTACCCCCGTAAACTGGGTTCCATTGTCGGTTAACACACATTTCGGGTACCCCCATCGTGGAAATACCTCTCGCTCCATTTGCCGGATTATTGTGTTGGCCTCCTGGTTGGGTAACAGGAACGCCTCTGTCCACCTGGAGAAAAGATCGGTCACGACTAGGAGGTATCTCTTTCCTCTGTGTGTGCGTGGGTAGGGGCCCATGATATCAACGGCGATGTGTGTCCATGGAGTTTTCGGCCGACGGGGTGTGTATCGTATCTTTGGTGTAGGAAAGGCCTTGTTTTCATAACATTTCTGACACCTGGCGACGTATGCCCTCACATATAGACTAATCCCTTGCCATGTATATCTGTTGGTCAGGACCCTTAAGGTCTCGTGAAAACCCGGATGTCCTGCGTGGGGATGGTCATGATGGTGTTCACAGATACTGTCTCGCAGCTCGTGGGGGACCCAGATTTTCCAGTGATCTGCTTGTGGGTGCGGTCTGGCCCAGATTATGCCATCTCTTTCCTCGTACTGTTCTGGATACCTCCTTATTAACCCCTGTAATTTGGGGTCGGCCTGCTGTTGGTCTCGTAACAGATTTTTGTTTTCGTGGAACTTTACTAACTGTAGTTCCACGTCATCCGGCCGTGGAAGTTTTGGAGGAGAGGGGGGCAGCATTCGCTCCCAGTCGTCAGTTTCTGTCTCTTTGTTGGGACTCTGTGGTCGACGGGATAAGGCATCGGGCAGCTCGTTGTTCGAGCCTGGACAATGCTCGATGGTGAAGGAGAATTCCATTAACAATAAGGCCCACCTACCCAATTTGGCTTTCTCGTCACTCTTGGTTTTCAGCCATGTAAGGGCCTTATTATCCGTCCTGAGAATGAATGGTCGGTCCTCAAGGTAATAGCGGTATTTGCGGACTGCCCAAATAACTGCCAAGCACTCCTGCTCATTGCTGTGGTAGTGGCGTTGTGTCTCGTTTAGCATGGTACTAGCATACGCGATAATTCATCGCTGGTGGTGTGACTGCTCCTGGTATAGGACAGCGCCCATTGCGGCTCCACTTGCTTTGGTCTGTAAAATTAGGGGTAATTCTGGCATAGGCCGGTATAGCATGGTTATTTCGCCATATCGCGCCTTTAATATTCGGAATGCTTCTTCGTGTCTGTCTGTCTACTTCCAGCGAGTTGTTTTGAGTAGAAGTTCATTGAGGGGAGCCATAATAAGGGCGACATCTGTTATAAACTCTCTGAGCCAATTACATAACCCCAGAAAACGTTTCAACTGTCTCCTGTTAGTTGGTACTCTAGCCTCCTCAATCTCTCTCACTTTCTCGGGCTTTGGATAATTCCCGTCGGGGGTAATTATGTGCCCTAAGTATTCTACTCGGGTCTTCCCGAAGTGACATTTCTCCAGTCTGCACGTGAGTCCATGTAGTTCAAAGCGCTCCAGGACTTTTTGCAAGTGCACCTGATGTTCTTCCCATGTGCGCGAATATACAATGACATCGTCTAGGTATGCTAGGCAAAATTGGCCGCTATAGCTCGTCAAAACTACTGCTTACATCAGTCTTTGGAAAGTAGCGGGTGCATTCTTCAACCCGAAGGGCATTACCCGAAACTGTAGGGTTTCACCTTCTGGGGTTGTAAATGCCGTATATTTCCTGGATCCTGGGTGTACCGGGATTTGCCAGTATCCACTGCGCATGTCTAGAGTGGAGAATATACGTGCGTCCCTTAGGTCGCGGAGTATATTAACCAGGTTTATAGTTGGGGTTGCTATAGGGTATGTGATATTGTTTAAGGCCTGGTAGTTCACACAAAAGCGAAGTTCTCTATCTTTCTTTGGCACGAGCACCACTCTGGCGTTATATGGTGAGTCAGTTGGCTCCACTATTCCTTGCGATTTCATCTCGGCTACCTGGTCTAAAATTATTTGCCTGCGGTAGGCGGACGGGTTACCTGGTCGGCAGTATATGGGGCGAGCATCGGTTACGCAGATTTCATGTTGAATGGCCGTGGTCTGATTTAATCTGCCGGTATGCTCGAATACGGCTACGTGAGCGTTGAGTATCCACAATAATGTCCTGAGTTGGTCAGCCTCGAGTTGGTGGTTTACCTCTTCATTACAAATTTCTTGTAATTGTTGTGTGTTTATTGGGGCTTCCCAGTTAATGGCCATCCTATCCTACTTGCCCGGCGCTGTTGTCCACAGTCGATTATGCAATTTTGGCNATTGGGGCTTCCCAGTTAATGGCCATCCTATCCTGCTTGCCCGGCGCTGTTGTCCACAGTCGATTATGCAATTTTGGCTTGTTAGCCAATGTTGCCCGAGGATAATAATCTCCACTAAATGCGGTGCGCAAAAAAATTCAGTTTGGACTGTTTCTACCTCTGTGGACACTGGCAATGTAATAACTCCGTCTATGGTCAGTCGTGACTCAGACTGGGCCATTTGAATTATTCTGGAGTTTTCCTTTATCTGGTTTTTCTGTTTGAGAGTTAGCAGCTGGCTTTTAATGAAATTGCCTGTTGCGGCCGTGTCCAGTACTGTCATAAGTTCCTGGTTATTTATGCGGACTCCTATCCGAGGTGAGTGTGTTCCCGGCTTCAGATCGCTTAACGTTAAAATTGGTTCCACCCTTTGAATTATGCCGGGGCAGACGGGCGACTGTGTCCCGGCGGCGGCATTTCCCGGATCCTTCTTTCCACCCTCACAGTTCCCCTTCCCTATGTCGAGGGGGCCAGCTGTGGTGTCTTTTTCCTTAGCGGCTGCTAGGCAGTTTCTCACTGTGGGACAGTCTCGGTGCAAGTGTCTTTCGGGGCAATACCAACACTTAGGGGGCAAGTATTGTCCTTCTACGCTTCTAGCGGGTCTGTTATTCTCTGCTGTTCGCGCTGTGTGTACGGGAGGCGGGCGGGTCGGAACATTTGTTTTCTCCTGTTCTTCGTAATACAGTTCCGCTTCTATCGCTCTCTGCACCAGCTCCTCTATCCCCGTCGCCAGAGGGTGACGCAGGGGCGTTCTTATCGCTGGTAACATTAACTTGGTAATGATACGCACTCCCTCTACCCCGGTGCTTTCTGGAGCGATACGAGAATACATTTGCAATTTTCGTCTAATAAAAATCTCTGATTCTTCCTGTCTTTGTTGCTTGTGTGTGTAGAAGTCTGTCTGTAAAGCGGTAAGGACTTCCTCTCCTGCAAACTTATTGCTGAGGCGGGTCGCGAACTGCTCCCAGCTAGTCACAAACTCGCCATATTTGTTCCACCAGATAAGGGCCGCGCCTTTTAACTGCTCTCGTCCCTTCAGCACCCACCGTTTATTACGAATTCCGCCGGCCTTGAATTCGTGTTCACAATTATTTATAAAATATACAGGGTCGTCATGAGGCCTGCCTGAAAATTTGGGCAGCACTATTTCTTCGGGTATTCTACGTGTCTGTTCTACGTGGCTAGCGGGGGTTCGGTCCGGGGGTGACAAGTGTTCCCTACCTTCTCGGTTTTGGCGCTTCCTTTGCTCCTGGCATTTCCAGCAGTTGTATTGGGTGCCTTCCGTAGGTCGGAATTTCTGGGGCCAACCGATACACTTATTACAATAGTGCTGTGAATAGAGGCTACACCTGACTCTGTATAGACCTGTCCCGCTACAAAATGGAGCATTGCATGGCTCTAGTTGCGGAATTTCGTCTTCGCTTCCCTCATCCCTTGTCCTTAGGTTCTCTAGTAGGGTTTCTTCGGCTCTCGCCTCCCTTCCCTCCGGTGTCTTACTGATATGCATATCCTCCATACTTTTTGCCCGCCGCCTATAGGAATCCCTATGTTGCCGGCCTAGTACCCTTGCCTCCTCTAGTACGAATTGGTCGGGCGCCAAAGGGTTTGATGAGACCCCTCTAAGTCTTTGGTTCATCCTGACTAGCTCTGTAATTCTGGTACGGGTGAGACCCCTTTTCTCGGGTATATGGGTATAGTCGGGTTCTTGACACTTTCTTTACAGATGTATCTACGCCCCACGTTGGGCGCCAAATTAACTTGACGCTATACCGCCACTGTGAAAGACAGAGTGGCTTATAGTGTCGTTGTTAATGCCCCCAGGCATCGACTATATGATGCCTGAAGGTTAAGGGGTTTGCAATAATTTAGTCGGTTGCTGTTTCATTTTTAAGGACGAATATATTGTCTGGAGTTTACACAAGAACTACACACATCAGCCCTTCCGAGGTGTGGTACCTAATTTGACTACTCGTATTCACTGGGCGACTTTGTGATTGAGTGGGGCTTCTCTGGGTGACGATTTTTATACTTAACTCAGCGGTGAGTGTTGGTAGGCTGTCATCTGGGAATGAGCTCCGGCGAAGTGGTAGGCCTTGGAAGAAGGCCCGCAGGTGCTGCCGTCTCCCTGGACTGCGGTTCGGACTCGTGCTCACGTCTTCTCGCGATTCCTTGACGCAACTCTTCCCTCGGCGCGTGATAATCAACTGTTCCCCCACTAATCTCGAAAAGGGGTTTTTATGCTCGCCAGCCTCCACCATTAATTGTCAGCACTTGTCACCTTGTGGTGGGGAGGGTGTGAGGGGGGTAGGATGCAGAACAATGCCTTTCAAAACACGTGTCCTGGTTTCTGAAGGTATGGAGGGGGGAGGGGGGGCGTTCTCTGCACCAATATCCAGCTCGTCAGCTATTTCTTCCGTGGTGCGTATATTTTGAGTTTAGGCGAAATACACATGATTATTTGGTGAGGTGATATCGCGTGAAACCTCTACGCTCCACAGATCTCCCGGGCATGCTAGAGGCCTAGGGGGAGTGGACGTCTCCTCCGTGACACGTGTTATAGTCGTCATGTGCATCCTTCTCGAGTTGATCTTCCCCTGCGGTGACTAGGAGTGACACGTGTCTCTACCCTGGTTATGCGGGGGGGGGGGGGGGGTTGTGGGCCAGCGTCGCTCTATAATTCCTAAACCGTCACACGACAAAATTAATAGGTTAAAATGGCTAACAACGTCATCTGTTGGTGGCTAAACAAGTTTCCAGAGTTTTACTTCAATGTGCTGAAAACTGCATGCAGCTGGCTCAATTAGTATTCCCATCCGGATATTTCAAAACCCCTAGCAAACTTTAGAGACATACTGTATAATTCATGTGTTTTTTCCAACTCAGGTTATAATACATCTGTAGACCAAGGAACTTAGTTGAGTCTACAATATTTAAATAATTTTTGTTACACTGAAGAAAAACTTGCACTACATTTGTTGGTTGTAAAGAATTCCAAAGTTAGTCTTGCCATTATTAAGTACAATCCACTCACTAACAAGAAAATACTGATATAATGAGCCTAATTTCCTTTTATGGGTGCAAATAGTTTTTAATGAAGTTCTTAAAAGCTTGGATGGTAAGTAGGCCTTGGTGTCTCATTGACAGCAATATTGGAGATGGAACCAGGAACATATGCAATAGTATTGAGACTATTGCAAATACATATGTGCCTTACCTAGGAATTGAACCCACAAAACCTCTTACCATAAGCTAGCGTGCAATCAACTGCATTACAGATGTAGGTTTCAGAGCGTCAACTTACGAAGCAAAAATATTTTCATTGCTGTTATTTTGATAATATGTGACCAGCCCCTTAAGCCATTTACATTTAGATGGAATAGAAAAGTATATGCTGTCGCAATTTGGTGAGAATTATATAAATGTTTCCCGAGATAAGATATAAAAGTTTAATTTTGCACGTGTTACCTTTGTCTAAAATGGCAGATAAGAGAGAGTATGTATTTACCTCATTTGATGCTTGCATAGATACTGGCAGTATACAAAGTTAAGTTATAGTTTTGTAGATATAGCATACTAAGCTAAAATGTTTAAATAGCCATAAGTAGATTTCTTCAAGAGATACATAAAAACTTCATATTTACATGTACTGCAATCTTTTAAAATGGCAGACTAACAACGGTTTCCCCTCTCTTAATTAAATGCTTACATAATGAACTGCTAACAAAAAATTTGTATAAATTTTAAAATGACCACCATTTTGAAAGTAAACATATGGCATGGTCAAAAACTTTAAAAGTCGGATAGTATGTACTATATGTGTACCAAGTTTGGTAAAATTCAGTTTACATGTTGAAAAGTTGTGTGTGTGTGTGTGTTTTGATNGGGGGGGTGGAGAGTGCATGCATGCACACACAGAGGAAAGTAATCACTTCAGCATTAAAAACTATTCCATTAATTTTAATAGAGTTTTTTATCAGCTTTAATTTCTAATTGTTCATGTAATACTGCATTTATAGCATGCTTGTACCATCAGCAAATAAAACTGAATGTTTCAAAATTTTAATAACCAGATAAATTGTGTAAATGAGAATTATGTATAAATGTTGGCAGGTCATTTGTAGACACTAGAAACACGAAAGGCCCAAATTAAAGACTTGCATAAAGACCATGCTTAATACATAATTGGGTTGAAATATAACTGCTTGACAGTTCTTTCACAGTGACTGTTCACTGGCATCAATTACTTAAATAAGAATTTACATTTTCCATGCTTCCAGAGCGCAACACTATCAATGAAAATTGCCATTATAGAGGCTATAACAAGGTGACAATTAAATTTGTTCCAGTAAAACGTGAATACTGTGTGTTTTTGCTAAGAAATAGGAACGTTTGAGACTATAGTTGAATTGCATGAAATAATGGTTTATGTCTGGGATTTTATAAGCTCTGTTAAAGGTTAGAAAGTTATTAAAATCATATTTGATGGAATGTGACATGTATCAAAGTGAAAATGAAACTAATAAATCTCTGCACAGAGTATAGTTACGTCAGTATTCATCAGAGCATATTAAAAAAATACATGTTTAATTGGCAGATGCATATGCAGCTCAGTAATTATAAATAATCACATCTTTTTGAGAAATTGCAAAAAATATCTGAGAACTGCAATTATGGGCTTACAGATAATGTTTAAGTATTACATGTATGCATGTTTGTATAACGTTATTTTTTCCTCTAATTTAACGAAGGAAGTTGATGAATCACTTAATTCGACTGGGATAGTAAGTGAACCAATATTTTTGTCACTTATTTTTACGGGTATACTAAAAATATATTTTAAAGATTTATGTTAGTTCATTTAAGTTAAATTTTATTTTATTATTACATTTACCTACCACAGTATTTCCTTGTTTTTCATAATTATTCACACTCATTTTACCAGCATTTTTACATCGCTCTTTACTTCAGAAATTAGTGTACCAACACACCATATACTGCCTTGCTGCAAGCTTGATTTTACACCGTGGAACTGAATTATATTTGCTTAAGTTACTTAATTTATAGGTGAAAACATTTATACAATATCAGCTAGAAATCTTCAATATTCATAAACATTACATTTCATTTTTCGCCGCTACTTGTCAGCCACTTTGCTCGAAAGTGTGAATTAATATGTTATATTTGTGATCGACAGCATACAAATTAAAATTAAGCTTTTGAGTAAGAATATCAGGATTAACAGAATTGAAGGCCTTGGAAAAGTCACAGAAAACCCCAAGAATATCTTCTTTCTTATCCCAAGTATATCGTGATTATTTGCCAAACAAGCCCCTGACTACGAATTCCAGCTTTAGTGAGGTGAGAGGTGTACTAAATATAATTAAAGATCAATAACAATATTAAAAATGATTTGCATTATGTTTTGAGATGACCTTGATATTTATATATCTAATTAAAAATGCTGTATTTACTGGCATATGGGTTGCACATTTTATGTTACAGTAATTCTAAGTGTCAAAAAACAGGGTGCGACGTCTGCACATTTTTCAGTTCAGGTGTTGAAGTCAAATTTTGTTGTGTGATTCAGTCTGTTGTGAACAATAGGCCTGTGTTAGTTTTTAATAACTAGAACATTGTCAGGAGTTATTTGCATTGTATAAAATGTCACAAGTAACATAAACAATGAGCATCATGCCAGATGGCAAATGCAGGGATCCACTGTCACTTCTGAATTACTGCCTGTAGCCTGACCATTCGGCAAGAGAGTTGAAACATCTAAAAATGACCCAGGTAACTGCTTTTATTAGAGCATGCAAAATATTTTCCATGTAGTTGGAAATATAGATTTCTCAAAGTCAAATAATAGTGCAACCTATACACAAGGACAATCCTTACAGAGAAAAAAAGTTGATATTTAGGCTGAAAAATACAGGTGTGACTTTTACAACGGAGACCCCCCATGCAGATAAATACGAGAAGTCTTCAAAATTTGGCACCAAAAACACAATTATGGGTCAAAATCATAAACAAACAGCAATCATTAAATTAACAAAGCTGTGTACTATTACTCAATATTCTTCTACAAGAAACTAATTCCAATAGTAATGTGTACATTTCAGAATTTGCTTACTTACATATTAATGTCAATAACTAATAATACGGTATGTATTTATTTGGTATTTCATACATGCATCATAATTCCCTATTANACATATTAATGTCAATAACTAATAATACGGTATGTATTTATTTGGTATTTCATACATGCATCATAATTCCCTATTAGGTTATTTAACACACTAATTCAGTTTCACCTTTAGTTGATTCATTTCTATTATTTTCAGTTTGTGTTTGCTTAAAGATATTTATGTTTGTATTGCTTATTAAAGTGTTAAAATGTGGCATCCATGACATTTTAATTATCTTCCTAGCACTTCCAGAGGATATAAATATCAGTGTTTCTGGTTTGGTGAGATTTGATTTACATGGGTGAGGTTTAATTATGGNACACTTCCAGAGGATATAAATATCAGTGTTTCTGGTTTGGTGAGATTTGATTTACATGGGTGAGGTTTAATTATGGTAGTAAACCAAATTCGTGACCTATTTATCTACAAAATTTAGACCTGTAGAAATTTCCAGGCCCGTCTTGTTGAAAAAAAAATGCTTGGGGTTTCGTAGCTGTCACTCGGTCCATCTTATGTTAAGGCAATACATATTTATGTAATTTTGACTGAATTATTGTAATTTTACTGGTATGTTTCACCCAAGCAGTAGAGGTAAAAGTTTGGTGAGCGTGGACATACAAGATGTCCTCAATGGTGAAATTCAGTAAATTAAATGTTTCAAGTGCTTCAAGATGTCCAACGATATCTACTAACAACCCCACAACGTAAATTGCTGGAAAGCTGTAGCATCCTGCCCAGTACATGTAAATTCTGCCACAAAAATGTTTGGGCACCATGGATTTTTTTTTTGATAAAATTTAAAATTGTACGCCAACCTAGCAGCTCATAAAATTTTAGACTTACTTATTATTTGGGCCAGCTGCCGTATGAACTTTTAACAGACTGGAACATAACCTTGTTTTAAGTAATTTTTGAAGTTTAATACATCTGCATTAAATCTGAGCTAGCTGAAATAGTAGAGGAAACAAGACACTAACTTTGTCTATAATCTTATTACTCGCAATAGTTGGGGTCAATCCATCTCAAGCAACCCAGGAAAAAAACTATATATTGCTTGACAATTTAAAAAAAAGTTTTATAAAGGTAGTTAAAAAAATATTCCTGTTGCTCTACATTTACTCGTTTAAGAATGGTAACCACTTTTGTTTCATGCATTGCACAATTTTTGGCATTTGTAGAGGTTTACAAAAAATCCGTATTTCAGATATGGTTTGTCATAAGGCTGTGAAACAAAAACTTATTCTAAGCACATTTTACACTGAAGTATGAGAAGAGACCAGAAGAGTCCCAAAGCTGCTTAAATTGTGCCAGACAATGCTGCTGGTCGGTGAGTTTTCTCGGGGATCTACGTTTCCCCCGTCCTTGCATTCTGGCGCTGCTCCATTCACCCTCATCTGCTCACAAGACCTTGTTAAAGGCTGCCCAAATCTTTCAACTCCACCGAAAGCTGAATAATTTAAAATAAATAAGAGAAAAATAAAAGTTTAAATTTTTTCACCTATCATTTTCATGTACAAGGCATTGATGATAAACTTTTGTTAAGATGCTGCATCAGTTTGACGTGGAATGAACTTGCACTGCATATTTTCTTTACAATAGTAATTGTTTTGTGTGAAAGCATTAACACCACCTAAGTCCACACCCTAACTTAAGAATTAACTATTCTACCAATTATTACATCAGAACAATTAATTATGGTTGTAATTCAACCCAGGCTTTATCAAGAAAATTATTTAAATATAAATTGAGCATAAATTAAAATTACATTTTACACCAAGTCTTGACAGTTGTTGAAATTAAATATTTGTTTCTTTGAAATAGTAACACAAGTGTGCAGTGATTATTTTTCCAAGCCCCAGTAAACATAGGCGATATTAATCTTGACAAATGTTTTTTTTTATTTAATCAATTTTTTTCTTTCATTTTATTGGTTACATTGCTTAGTGTGTTTAATACTGTACAAGTATGAGTAACTGCCTAGTTAAATAAACACTGTTATTGAATCTTAGAGGTTCATGGCTCTTGTTTTAAAGAGACAAATATCACACTCAACATTAAGTTGAATCTGTTCGCTTCTATATGTGTTCTGAGCCTAATGGGTATGTGGCCTGTTTAGTATTCTTTGTAAATAAACAGTTGTGTACATATGTGTAAACAGACTATGTGATTGGACGCATGAATACTTGGTCCTGGAAGTTGTGCACGCTACCCCCTGAAGATCGGTGGAACTCAAAATGGTGTCTGGGTAAGTTTCCTAGTTACGATCTCTCAATCATTGGTTGTCCAACAAAGTCTGCATATGAATTGCATAAACATTTATGGTCCTCAGGGCAGGATAACTTCACATGTGATTCCGATCAGGAATTAGGTGTTATTTTGTCACTCAATTACGTGTGATACGTAATTTTAATCTCCCGTGCAAGTGAATTAAGTACCAATGCAACCGCAGAAAATTGCTCACTGTTCAGACAGCCTGTGAAGAAACAAGACATATGCTCTCACCTAATCATGTATGATGGATTCGACATATTGGTAATCGCTACAATGAAATGTTGATTGCTCTATGTAAAGTTTTTTTTTTGTGACGTTATCCACTCAGTTGCATGTTATTTCGCTACGTGGCCGAGAGTAATTTACCCATTTTCCTTTCTCAGTTTTTTTTTTTGCTTGTGTGTCCCCTTGAATTTGCCACGATTAGGTCCAAGTAGTGTTTTAACATAGTAAGTTTTTTCTTTTTGTTCTGAGATTAAATTTTTTTTTTTTGCCTAACCAGATGTACATTACCTCACTCATGCTGTGACATAATAGGGTACAGGCTTTGTCTTCTCTGTAGCGTTATCGCTTGTTTCATTGTAGTAATAATTCAATATGGGGTTAAAGGCATTTTTTTACTGAAACTTCAGGAAACTAAATTACAGCACATCCGCGAGCAAATACAGGCATTAGCAAGTGCTCCACTTGTTCCTGTGACAATTGTGCACGAGGTAAATGCGTTTGGCATACAACTTGAGGCAATTGATAATACTGTAACTTCAGTTATAATAGGCATTGAAAGTGTATGTGTATACAACGGTGTATGTGAATGACAAATTTTATTTCACTTTTTGTGAAATACCTTATTTCTTACCATTTAATTTCTAGGACAATAGATCTGCCAGCTATATTGAACAGAACATACATAGGTAGCTTCCAAATGCTACCAACATTCATGAGAGTACAATTAAATTTCCTTTTTATTAAATAAATTCAATTTTGTAAGTGTAATTGGTAAGGAGCTCAAAATTACACAATGAAAAGAAAAATCAATACCTATTTTAATGAAGGTTTTATTCAAAATTATGTATTCTTACTGTTTTCAATCATTTAAAGGTAAAAAAAAATTAGTACGTGCAAACACTGAGATTACTAAGTTACCTCACTGTATTTGTGTAAAGAAAATTAATATAATAAAAAAATTGGAGTGATTCCTTTGAAATACCACTACCCTTGCATTATGTTTTAAGGAAAAAAATTCTGGGAATCTAATAGTGCTACCTCAAAGTAAAGACTAAATAAAAATTAAATGTGTAAAAAAAATTAATATCTTAACTCACGTAACTGCAAGGAAAATGAAGTTCAAATTTATATTCTCCATTTTAGAAAAGGAAAATTACTGCTTATAAAATTGTGGAAAATAATGAAGAATAAATAGTTCTCTCTTCCAAAGATTGTCAAAGTTCCAATCCAGCACGTTTCAGAAACACTTAGAGTTCTCTCAGGGTTCATATATTATGCTCCGGCAACAGCATCTGTTTGTAGCGCCTCAGACCTCTGGTTTCCATTCTGCATTAAAAATTCAGAATATAAATTTTCCAAATTCTTAGTGATAACAAAATTTATACTTTATTTAGTGCCAAACAGTTTAGATAAAATCTGGATGAGCCCCTCCGGCTCTAATAAAGACGTAGCCTCCTCACTACGACTGCTTCATACCAGCTTCAATGGTGTGTGACTAAGCGACGCCTTATCTTCAGACGTCCGGAACAACTCAAAATTTAATAATAGGCCTACGAATATCTGTTCTCTTCTCCACATGACCTGATTCGCCTAGCATACCATCGCTTCTGGGAGCTAAATTACGAACCTAAATTTCGTTGGCGCTGGGGATTTTTGCAATATTAATCTTGGCATAATTAGGCAATGCCGTAGTATTCAAAGGTACCACCCAGAAGGTACTTCTGGTAACTATCTATCATAACAGTACTATAAAAAAACTACATCTGGTAACAAGAAAAGACAAATTACAAGAAAAAATAATTAAGATTACAATAAAAATGGATAGGTGGTGTACAAATACCATTTAACTATTTAAAAAAAAAAAAAAAAAAAAACAAATTGGGACTAATATTAAAATTGCATGAAAAATGTAAACAAACTCAAAAATAATTTTCAAAACCAAATATTTTATGTCAATATTTACCAAACCAATAATAAAAATTTGCTATACAGTATTTGTACTGCAATCGGACCCACTTCCTGAAGACTTGGATGAAAATGTCTTGACCTCAAAACATAATTAATTGTTTACTTTGTATCATGGTTTAATTTTTGGGTAAGCATGTTGTTCGGAGTGAATCAACTCTACCTGTTGCCAGTCCATCTGCAAATGTAAGTAAGGCTTCTCAAGATTAACTTGTCTACTTTTTCTGGTCAGTGGGAAGACAAGCCAATGTTTTTGCAATTTTATCAGGCCACCATTCACAACAATCGTTGCCTGGCTGATGTTGAAAAGTCCCTATATTTAGTGGGTTGCCTCGCAGGAGAAACTTTACAATCAGTAAAAAATCTCTTAATTTTTCTGAGAACTACCCTGTTGCGTAGGAACTTCTTACATCTCAGTAAAATCACTGAAATCTGAGAAAGCTGGTAACACTGTACATTAACAGAATTACTGATTTGCACTCTGTCAACAACACAAATCACAAACCTGTCAGGCATTTCGTCAGCACGTTCAATGACAATGCACGGGCCCTTGAGGGATTAGGCAGAAATGTAACAGGAAAATCCTGTTTTTGTTACGATCTTGATGAGAAAGTTGGACATGGAACTGGGCACTCAGTTCGAAAGCTCATGTGCAGGTCTGACTGATGATATGTTTAAGGTTTCAGAACTTTTAGTGTTTCTGCTTGCAAGGGTTTCTACTCTGAACTGTGCCATTGATATAGAAGAAAAAAAAAAAAAAATCAAGCATCCCAAGGCTAATTTTTAAAAAATCATTCATGTAACACAACCCCCCGAACCAGTATTTGTAACCAATTCCGAGTCCAACCAGTAAAAGCCATGTATTATCTGTTAGCAGATCACTCATTCTGTGAATAAATGTTCAAAATTCATTCAAATCTCACCATCATCAAGATAGTCAATAGTTCACAGTAAGAAACTGCTTCAAGAACTGCCTGGGAACAGCCCGTATTGTAACATCCTGTTCATTATCCCATACCTGTTTTCGATGCAAACAAGAGCATCGTACTCTACTGCGTGTTGGTTGTCAGTTTAGGCCTAATCCAGTTACTCATGTTGAAAATGATACTCCACGGACTGATAAGACTGAACGATTTGTCTGTCTCTTCAGCTCGTGGTCGCACATCAGTGTTGTTTTCTACTGCCCAGGTAACTTTGTATGATGCTGACAGTAACCTGCAAGTGATGCGCTGCTTACTGGACACTGTGGCTCAAGCATCATTTATGACAGAAGCAGCTGCAAAGATTCTGTCTTTACCTTTTCAAAAGGTCAAGGAAAGGGTTTGTATTATTTATAGAATAGCATGAACTAATTGCCAATTCTGATCAAGACCTGATTTCCGTGTTTGTGGGGACTGAGGACTCACTAGACTATTCTCAAACGTTTTGGGAAACTGAGGAAGCCCCTCATATAGTTGCAAAACAACCGGATGCTGACTTCTGTGAGACCCACTTCATGGCCACTCACTCTCGAGATGAATCAAGTAGATAAAAGGTTCGCCTTGTATCTCAGGGACAGAGTATTGGAAATTCGTATGTAAATACTGAAAACAGATTTTATGCTCTGGAGCATAAACTCGCATGAAAACACAGTACAAGGACTTCATGGCTGATTATGCTACTTCAGGTTATATGGAACCTTACATCCGATCCACCCAACGGGTGGAGGAACCTCTGAATGCTTTATCTCGCACCATGGTGTTAAACCACTTAATTGAGGGTGGTTTTTGATGGTAGTGCCAGGACTTCAAATGGTGTATCCCTCAATGATACTCTTCTCTCTGGACCCAAGTTTCAGAATGAGATATGCAATGTCATCTTAAGATTCAGGCTCTATAGTGTTTTCTCTTGCGAAATAATGCATCGGCAGATTCTGTTCCATGAGGATGACCAACCACATCAACTTATTCTGTGGCATGAAGACCCCTCTCTCCCACTTACAGTGTTTTAACTTAATACTGTAACCTATGGACTCGCACCATCTCCATTTCTGATGATTTGTACCTTGCACCAGTTTGCCATTGATGAGGGTCTCCATTATCCCCTAGCACAAAATGCTTTTCAGAATCATGTATTTGTAGATGACATTGCAACTGGTGCATCACCAGTGGAGGAAGCACTTGTGTTAAAGAATCAGTTGATTGAACTCTTACGACGGGGTGGATTTGAACTTAGGAAATGATCAAGAAACAAGTCTCAGTTGTTGGAGGACATTCCTATACCTCATCGTGAGAATCCCAGAGTGCTTGATTTCTCATCTGAGCCTGTAATGAATATTTTGGGTCTTAAATGTAGTCCAGAGATTGACGTTTTCTTTTATCATTTGTCACATACAGCTCACATTTATAACCCCATGCCCTGGTTGTCTCTGGGTGGTAATGTGGGCAAAAATTTTGATGTAGTGGTTATGGATCTAAGGAATGGATTGGGATGACCCCTTACCATCACCAAAACGAGAGAAGTAGAATCAGTATATTGAATGACTTGTCCACCTTGAAACCCTTAGTTTACCATGTTTCGTTTGTTCTGATGCAGCTCATATAATTACATGGCTTTGCTGATGAATCTGAACGAGCCTACGCAGAAGACGTGATGCTCATGGGAATATGAACATGCATTTCATACTGGCCAAATCTCGGGTAGCTCCACTAAAACAAGTTTCACTTCCTCGACTTGAGCTGTGTGGTGCTCATTTGTTGGCAAAATTGATGCAGTATTGTCATACCTTCCTCACCCAACATTTAAGTCACTGCCAGTCCTATGTGGACTGACTAGTGTAGCTCTCACCTGGATCAAGACTCAGCCATACCTGTTAAAAACATTTGTCGCAAATAGAGTTGCTCAAATCCAGGAATGGGTTCCTTCTAGGTGTCGGAAACATGTGGTTTCTAGAGGCAATCCTGCAGATTTAATCCACATATCTGATATGTAAGTCTTTTCCCTGACTGCAGAATCTGAATTTCACTTGTGAAGCTGGTAGCCTGAACAATTTTAATTAGAGACAGGAGAGCATGCTGCAATTCTACTGTGGTATGTAATCCTGCACGTTGAGAAGTTGACCGACAATTATGCACAAACCGAAAACAATACGTTACAATCCTCTGAAACTGAGTAAGTGAGGAATACTTGACAAAAGGAAACTCATCCACTTCCTTTAATGTCACAGAAAATACTTGCCTCTGTCTCTCAGATTCCATGGCTTCCATGTTTAAGCCAGGGTCACCATCATACAGGCTGTTCACGGTAAAGTGTTCTTTCAGCCATTTTTATCCTTGAACCACCTTTTTAGATAAATATTGCCATGTAAATAATACACACTGTATATATATATTCCACCACACTCGGAAGTTAAAGTCTAAAGCTAAAATAAAATGCATTTATTGACTATAATTCCAATTGAAAGGGCTTTCAAAAGTGCTCACTTTACAGTGAATAACCTATAGCTGTTCCGCTCCAATGCTGAACGCTGCACCAGCCAAGGTGGTGATCGATGAGTTCACATGTCAGCAAGATTTTCGTCCGATCACACATTGTCCCAGCAAGTCATGGACACGAGGGACTGGATCGCTGAGATTCGAATCCAAACAAAGGTTTTCCATTCCATGCATTCTGAACGAATTCATGCTACAACCACAGTCGAATCAGACCAAGCAAATAAGTTAATTTCCTGGAAGTGNATAAATCTCATTAAAAATTTTCAACTTGGCAAGTAACTGTGCAGCACACAGTTCTAGTCTTGGTAAGGTGAGTGCCTTCAGAGGTGGTACCTTAGATTTTGCACAGAATAGACTGACTCAACTAATCCTTAACATCTGCCCGCAGATAAACAATTGCTGCATACCCTCTTTATGATGCATCTGCAAACCCATGCAGTTCAAACTTTCTTGCTCCTAAGCGTATTACACAGCATGGGACTGTCACCTTTGAAAGTACACCAAATTCTGCTTGAAATATGTTCATTTATTCACCAAGGGATCGAGAGAGGCTGTCATCCCAACCCAGCAGCAATGGACAGAGCTGCTTAGCAAATAACAAAACTGGGGTGATCAAACCCAAAGGATAAAATATTCTAGCCAAAATGGATAATACTGACCTTTTCGTACAAGCCACACGTGGAGCGCAGGTTGGAAAAAATATGAAAGGCAATTTACATTAGAGTTCCACAACAGCCCCAATACCTTGATTGTGTCATTTTCCGGAACAGAAAATGAACAAGAAAACACAACTGATCTGGTAAGAGAATCTGACTTCTTACAACAGCATTATTACCACGCCCATTTGTGAAGTGTAAAGCCCCCTGATTCACAAATACCAGTAAGTTCACACTGCATACAAATGGCTTCAACAGTGTTTGTTCCTGGTAAAACGTCATCCCATGTAAACATCCAGTATGATTTTTTGAGCTTCTTTGGAATGTTGTCTCTTTCATCCAGTGCTAACTGGTGAGTGACCCTAATGACCTAGTATAGATATGATGAAAGACAAAAGATCACAGTATTCAACNTGGAATGTTGTCTCTTTCATCCAGTGCTAACTGGTGAGTGACCCTAATGACCTAGTATAGAGATGATGAAAGACAAAAGATCACAGTATTCAACTGATAATCAGACAGTGGCTGATCAGGTGAGAACCTCCAGACTATCTTTTGATAGTGGCGATCGTGATGTTGCAAGAGTATTTGATGATACATTTGTTGCACATCTGCAGTGAGTACTACCAAATGAAAATGAAAACGAAGTAGGACTGTCACTAGATTAGGCAGGAGGTTAGGGCCGACAAGTAAGTAACCATTGAGAGACTCACCTTCGCTTGTCTGGACCGAGGCATCAAATACTACTCTCAGTTTGGTGCTTGCACTATCAGGACGAGTTACACAGTGGTGTGGAACAAAATAACCAAGAGTACTTGTGGGCAGATCTCAAATTAATTCCACGTGACCTTAATCGAGAAAATCTTGCACGAACGCATAATACTGAATTTTCAAATGTGGATTCTGAGCCAGCTTGCGCTCTAGCGACTGGAATCAACGAAAGGCCACCAACTGGGAATCTCTCAAATTTGGACATTCCCCTTTATAGGGCAAAGGTNTAGCGACTGGAATCAACGAAAGGCCACCAACTGGGAATCTCTCAAATTTGGACATTCCCCTTTATAGGGCAAAGGTAACACAATACCTACCATCCTGTTCATATGACACTTGCAAATTTTTTCAGCCTTTGGTTCTAACTGTGAAATGACATGGCACTTCAACTACCTAGAATTTTCAGATTAAATCATCCCCCAGTTCAAGTGAAGAAACAAAAAACGTTTTACATGAGTTTTCACAGTCCCTGCCTCTGGTTAACCTTATCCATCAACAACCAACCAAAAACAGTGTTGAATGCAACTGGCTCTCCAAGTGAAACTCGAATACTCCTATTTGGAAGAATTTCAGGAAATACTGCACCAAGAAGCATGTCAACCTGCTGAGGTTTGTCGTAGTTGGGATCTGTCAGTACCAGGTTCAATAAATGGGTCCACATTTGCTTTCCTATTGGCATTTGTGGAACAGATGATACAATCTGCAACAACACAATTGCTTCAAAAGTAATTATCTCATCTGGAAGAACCTGAGAAACTACCTTACAACATGTTACTCCCTTGGCATCTGGAAGAGGGGTGTGACACAGAGCGGTCCATGGTGAACTACACTGAGAATATGGTAGTTGCAACTTTCGAATGCATCCCTGGGTAATGAACGATACCTGCGAGACTTGATCGATGAAGTCTCTAAACAAATGTGACTGACCTGAACTGACCAAAACTTTCACTACTGCAGCAGATAATAGCAATGTGGATGACTCTACTTGGGCGCCTATGCAATGAACAGACCTTTCTGCATTTCCACTCTCCCCAGGTTCATTAGATGCTGGTGAAGCAAGATGCAAGAGCGTGTGATGGCTTTCCTACAAGTGCGACATGTAAAGCTAGAAGAGTACTCCCTTACAAAATGTCCTGTCCTCAACAATTAATGCACAGTTTTAATGCTCTAACATGAATGATTCCCTATCCACTGGGAAGCTGTATGAAGGGTTTACATTTATTAATGGAGTGATTCCCATTGCAATGCACACAGTGATGAACTTCTGGTTTCAATGTATTCAAAATAAATTTAGGATTGTTAGCTACTCCAGTTGGCCTCATTTTGTCCGAACCAAAGGCGCCACCTCCAACTTGTTTCGCATTAACTCTACCTGATTCAGATAGGCCTACTTATGACAGAGTGAGTTCCCACTGTTTTCTTAGTTGGCAGACAAATTTCTGTACCACTGTTTTGGGGATTTCCTCCTCTGCTGGCGCTGGGACTCTGGCTTGGTGTGTAATTGTTGGCTATGCTTGAACAGTATTTTTCAGTGGGAGGGGGCTATGCTTGAATATCATTTATACAGAATCACAGTAAAAACTTCAACCTATCGTGAAGTTAGATACAATTTGGTTAACTCTTCTGCATTTGACACGGCTAGGTGGCAGCAGTATATAAGCCCTTCACTTCTCACACTAACATACAATACTAAACAGTACAATTCACTACTCACTTTCCATGCTAAAACTCTACTATAAATTACGTTAATCACCCATGTAAATGGCGAATATAGCTCCTTGGTGATGTATTGCTAACAACTCGGTGCAGGTCATGTTTACTTCTATTCTAATGTGTGTATAACTCCACGAAGACTCTTATTTCCGCACCATAATTATATTTAACACTTCACATGTAAATAATTGCAAAAAAACACTTATCTTTGCACAATAATTAGATTTTGCACGTCAAATGGAAATAATTGCAATGGAACAAGCGTAGCACTCGTAAATCACAAGCCTTCACATGATCAAATTCACACAGTACACTGCACACTGAACTTCCGCAAACTACCAGCATATAACCATCACGGGAAATAGGTAAAAATTAAACCGGATGACCACCAAAATTGACGCACATTTGTTTTCTGTCTCTGTGCATTGTTGTTTAATAAATGTATCATGGTTATACACAACACCTGGGAACATCTATTTGTATGATATACAGTATATACCTATATTTTTTCTACTACGTACATGTTATGTAGTACAATACTCACTTGAATATCACACAGGCAAGCCTTTAAAAATTCAACAGAATTAAATTATATTCCAACACTGCTTGATTACCATGGTTAATACCTGTATATTCTTAGCATGCCAGCAAAAATATACCCTGTGAATAATGTATTGTAAATAAAAGCTTGGTTTCCAGAAGCTATCTCACAGTAATTACTTAGAATATGGGCTTTTCCGAAAATGAAAGAAAATAGCACGGAAATGGTATAAATAAACTTTACTAATTACACAGAACATGAATTTACTAGAGGCATTAATAAATTCTCAGTACATACTTCAAAATGTGATAATGGGGAGGGCTATGAAGATTAGAGAAATTGTAGGGTATAACATGTAAAATGTAATGTAAATTGCATGTCATTTGGGTTCTTTAACACCATTAAATCAAAATTACTAATCACATTGAACACGAATTTACTAGGGATAACACGATATACACAGTACATGCTACCATATGCAATAGTGGGGAGGGCTATGAAAATGAGGGAAATTGTGGGGTAAAACATGTAAAATTGATTTAAATTACATGTAATTTAGGTTCCTTATAACCATGTTAAATGCAAGAAGACCTAACCTAACTACACAATATGTGATTAGAGGGAGAGGAGTGCCGACACGAGATAGTATGTTACAAAATGCATATAAAGCAAGCTTGCTTCGGTTCATCATCCTTCTGTGATTCACCTATCGTGAAGTTAGGTTTAATTTTGTTATGTCTGCTGCATTTTGCATGGCTGGCTGAAAAATTACATTAGCCCTTCAATTCCCACAGTCACATGCAATACTGCACTGAACAATTCACTATACTATATAACTTTTCCATGCTAAAACTCAAATTTATTACGTTACCCATCAAACCGACTTATATAACACCTTGATGTTTTATTGCCGATAACGCACGTATAGAACACGTTAACGTCTATTAAATTTATTGAAATTCCACACACACTTCTATTTCTGCACAATAATTATAATGTAACATTTCACATAAACATATTTGCACAGAAACTCGTATTTTCGCAAAATAAATTGACTTAAAACATCAAACGGAATTAATAGCAACGAAACATGCTTAATACCACTCGTACATCACACGCCTTCACATGGTCAAATTCACACGATACACTGAAATTGCACTCTCTCCCAGCATACAACCATCATGTAAACCAAAATCATTGCACATTTGTTTCCTGTGTATGTGCATCATTGGTCAATGAATGTATCATGGCGTTATGTCAACTGTTTGTACAAAACACCTGTGAACGTCTTTTTTTATGATATACTATATGTTTATTTCTTCAACGGTAATTATTCAAAGTAGCGGCTTTTCTGAAGAAAACGACTTAGACCCACAAAAGTAACAAATGGGTTCTGCAGAGCTTACCTTTTTAATATTGAGAAGGGCGTAATGGTAAAATAAGTAGAACGTACTAAATAAAATTGATAAAAGTACAAGCAGTTTGGCCGCTTTGTTTACGTCAGACGCAATGTTGAATAGCCATGTAAGAGTGCTAACGCTACCTATCGGCTGCAGACGTGAAGATTATAGCTTAGTATGCCATTGCATAGGATACAATGCAGTTCGCGGTGAGTGGAACATTATGTGCACGTCGTTTGCGACGTCCGAACCCGACTGTATAAAGGCTTGTGATTGTAGAATGGAAGGTGCTAGTACGAGTGTTTCTGTGAATAATATTCGGCTATGTGGCGGGTGTTACTTGGACATTTTAGTAGATCATGGTGTTTTGTTGAGTGAGGTAAGGTNTATTCGGCTATGTGGCGGGTGTTACTTGGACATTTTAGTAGATCATGGTGTTTTGTTGAGTGAGGTAAGGTGCATGTCAGTTGAATTGGCCGAAGACAGTGGAATTGTACCTGCTGCCTACCTAGGTGGGTTAATTCATATACTTCGGGTGTGTTACTTTAAAACCCTAAAATCCTAGATTAGACTAAAATCATAGGTTAGATTAAAACCCTAAAATCCTATATTAGATTAACAGGATAGATTAACACCCTATAATCCTAAGCTAGATTAAAACCCTACAATCTTAGGTTAGATTAAAAATCTAAAATAGTAATTCGCTCATCGTAGGGTAAGTTGGGTGGGCACATATTACGAAATTGGGTGGACAAATGTTAAATTGAGGTGTTTTTGTATTTTTTGTGGGTGCAACTTTAGTGATTTTACCTCACATTTCCCGGATCTTCATAGCCCTCCCTACTATCGTATTTGTGGTTTGTATTGCTAATACGTTAATGCCCCTAGTAAATCCGTGTTGTGTAATTAGTAGAGTGGAAATATACCACTTTCCTTTTTTTTTTATATACAGAAAAGCCGCTACTCAATAATTACCTCCACGGAATGTAAAATATATAAGTGATTATCGCTGTGCGTGATTGTTCTTTGTCATATTATAAGCAGTTTAAGTCTTAACTGTGATGTGTTAGTTACGTGGTTATAACAATTGTGTGGGGGCATTTACCGCAAAATGCAGTTTTAATCAGGGCTAAAAACCATTTTCAATTTAACCTCAATCACTCTCTGAATAAACTACATGTGCATAAAAATGGTGCAAACACAAAGCAACATACACTTTTCTACGTAAGTTACAGAAAAAAGGTCACACAAAACTTACGATTTATAAATAACAATACGACGCTAAAGAGTTCTTTACAAACAAAATTCTGAAAAATCTAATAAGCTTCAAGGAATCAGCTTCAACACAATGAGCCCTGAGAAATAAGAACACACGACAAACACCTCTCAAAGAGAAGTCAGGGCCATTATTAGAGATAGGAAATATTACACGAGACGGTTCCAAAGAACGTTCCGGAGCAAAGAACAGGAACTGGAATACCGAGCAAACCAAATGAACGGTTCAGTCGGAACGCCACTCTATTCCACCAACCATTTCCGTACATAAAATACATAAGAATTTGTTACTTCTTTGTGTTTAACTTCTAATNGCCACTCTATTCCACCAACCATTTCCGTACATAAAATACATAAGAATTTGTTACTTCTTTGTGTTTAACTTCTAATCAATGAAAAATTTAACAACGACGCCTTAAATTTTGTACACCCTGAGAATTATTTAAGTACACTTGGTTCTTGCAACATAGAGTTATTCTACGTTTTTCAATACATTATTAAAACTGAATGGTGGGTATTTATGAAACATCTATACGGGAATGGTNGCCACTCTATTCCACCAACCATTTCCGTACATAAAATACATAAGAATTTGTTACTTCTTTGTGTTTAACTTCTAATTAATGAAAAATTTAACAACGACGCCTTAAATTTTGTACACCCTGAGAATTATTTAAGTACACTTGGTTCTTGCAACATCGAGTTATTCTACGTTTTTCAATACATTATTAAAACTGAATGGTGGGTATTTATGAAACATCTATACGGGAATGGTTCGGGCTCTGAACGCTTGCCGAAAAGACATTATAAGGCCAGCAGATATGTAAATATTCCGGTTATTGATTGTAAGTGTTCACATCCTCGGAACTGTTCAGTCTCGTGACTGTTGCAGACTCACTATCCGGGCTTCCGGCGAATGAACAGTTCCAGAGACGGAATCATTCTCCGTCTCCAACGGTTGGAAACTCGCGAATGAACTGTTCCGGAGACGGAATCACTCTCCATCTCGAACTGTTGTTACCTCGCGAACCGTTTCGACGAATGAACTGAGTCACCTGCGGTGTCGGAACTGCTGTGAACTGATGGAAAAACATTAAATATATTTAAAATGTAAATAATGAATAGTTTTTTTCGGCATACGAACACCCCTACAGGGGTAATTTTACGTTCAAAATGCTTCGTCCAGTCTTACCAGTAAGGGTGAAATATGCTAGAATAAATGTTAGTTTTTTTTCTCGAAGTGAAACTATTTTTTGCAGTCTTATCTACCATTGTTTCTATGGATATAATTCTGCTGTACATAGTAAGTTGAGTGATGGGAAATACGTCCTCTTATAGTAAATACAAAATAATTACAGTGTAAGAAAATGTAAAAACGATTGTTTAAAACTCATTTTTCTGCAATTATTTAAATTGTGACAAAATTCCACGAGTGTTAATGAAATACCTCTTGCTAAATATTTCCTTACATACAATAAAGTAATAGTTGCGGTTGCTTCACAGCAGTAATGCAATCTTCATTTAATCATTAATAGTTTGTGCAATGTGTTCGCCCTATACCTCCCACCCTAATAACTACTATTACGTACGGAACACATCGATTTTGTTATGAACCATTCCGAAAAGAACGGGTCTTTATCTTTAACTGGAACGTTCTGGAATGGGTCCGGAATATCAGTACTGTTACCATATCTAGCCATTATAAACAATGCATGAAGGGAAACCAGCATTGAGAAATGAATATAGATGCTGCCTAGAAACCAAAACATTTTAATTTAAGGCATACTTCCTATTTATAAAAAAAATAGCTTGTAATAATTATATAACGATAAATTTTTGACAATATGTTAATACCTCAACACAATCACAACATTTCTAATTTATTGACAGCCACTGAAAAAATCACATCAACACTTATTTAACACGGCAACCAGGCACCAAGGAGTTGCTATTGAGGGTGATCGCAGCAGCCAACAGCAGTAGAACGTAGACTAAAATTTAGAAATAACATTGTCTGATACATGAAATAAAATATGAATCACAGGAAATTTTACACCCTTTAATTTTTATTTAGTTCGTTTTTCACATAAAACATAAAGATTAATGTTATTAATTTTTTTAAAGGTAAACACAGCACTTTTGAAAGCCCTGCTTAAGAACTACTTGTATGATCATTGTGTATTCTTTCGCTATATTACCATGGGCCTGATAAATTTATTCATGCATCGATCATGTGAAACTGTGGACTTATTAGATAAGTAAGCATTATACAAATTTGCTAATTATTACAATCATATGAATTTAAAAAAAGCAAAAAAAAAAAAAAATTCTGCTCACAAAAGTTTGCTTAACATTTTAATTGAACGACATGTCATATAACTAATTTAACCTCCTTCATTACCTACTTCATTCAGCACTTGCCACACTGTCTGCTCGCGAAAATATATCCAATTAGGGCAGTGACATTTTTCAAATATTACTTTCAGCAGTTCTCACTTTATCATGATCAACCATTAGTAATATTTTGTCACTATTTTTATAACCGTTGGTGATATAGCCAGTTTGAAGATGGTAGACACTCCCGGTGCTCAATTTATGAAACTATTCGAATAATTTAAGCCTTTCACATGATCAATTTTTTTTTAGTTCGACTTATTTAATAAAGAAAGGGTTCGCATTCTCTTCAATGGACTAGATCCAACAGAAATTGAATTATTAACTTAGGTTTTGAAAGGCTATTCAGACATGCAGATGAACTTATTCAACAAATTTTAAAAGTTGAATAACTTTTCTAAATACCTCTACATACCATACACTGAGCGAAAATAATTAGCTAAAATCAAAGCAAAAATTTATTTTTCTTATATAATATATTTTCTATGCATTAAATAAATATGTATACATATCTTTGAAACTTAAATGTGGACAAATTTGTGTAACAAGGTTTAAGGTTAGAATCTTGGGGGGAATTCGAGTAATTCTATTACTTAACAGACAAAATAGCCACAATGCAGCATTCAAGGAATTGAATTCAAAGAATTTACACTAGGAGATTGAACAATTACTTCCATTCCGGTAGTGAATGTTGCAATGCCAAAATCAGTATTTTTTTGACGACCCTAGCGACTGATGGAATGAGATGAATCGGATTTTCAAAAGATCGATATAACACCTTGGCATCTTTGCAATTTCGTGTGTCGTCACTATTTCATANCCACCCACGGCAACCCTTGGAGATACCGATAAAAAATAATAAAACCGAAACTAACACATGCACCAACAAATCAACACCAGCCAAAGCGAATCAGCGAGATATGTGCGCCACGATTGCAAGAGAGCAGAAAAGCAGCAGACGATTTGAAGGAACCAGCTTGTGTAGACCACTGCTGGAAGCGAACAGCTACCACTGACCACAACATAAGTTCCCTGCTGACCATGTGGTGAGTGATAATTTCAGTTCACTTATAATTCTAATGTAAATTAATGTGGCAGATACATCATTGTGTATTGTGTTTAGGAAAGGCATTTAGAAAATCAGCTAGGAAATTATCAATGTAATATTAAAATGATAACACAAAATGTAGAAAATTATGTTTAATTGCCAGGAGGGTTATTTTGTACGTGTACTTGTTGTGTAATTGTGTAAAAGTGTTTTCTCATACTTCCATGCGCACATGGTGAGCACGAACTGTCTTGCTCGTCTGTCATTCCTCAGTATCGTTCGGAACTCCACCAGGGTAAGCCGCACACTGCAGCGAGAGGCCTTTTCACCCATGTATACAACTCTATTACTTTACTTTCAAAATGCTTAGTATACTGTAACCTTATTTATATAGCCTCTCGGATTTACCCCGGCTCACACCCTAGTGCAGTTTAGTACAATGTAGCTATAATTTACTATTTTCGGATACAGCAGCCTCTGAGAATTTATGATTGCCTCCACCCTATGACGGGCCACTGCGACTTTGTTTCCCAGGGTTTTATTAGATGTAAAGTGAATTCCGTTTAATCGGGCTCAGAGACAAGTGGGAGAAAAAGTTATTGTATTCTAGTGCTTGTATTTGTGCTGCTGTACGATTTGTAACTTTGTCTGAATAAATGCCATTTATAGTTAACCACATGCTGTCTGTTCAGATAGTACTGTTGCTAGGCAGTGCTGCATCATACCACGAGGTCAGAAGGCAAACTTCACTACCTGAACAGGGACTGTAGTTCGTTTTGTGGCTCCTTGTATCCATCTAGTTATATTAAGTGAACATTAATTTATCGCAGCCTAGTGGAGTTGTCATACACACCATCCACCTTGAGAACTCAGATCGCTGCTCTAGTCAGGATATGCTAGGTAATACCCACAAGTACAATTGGTGATGTTACGTTCTCCATTATCCCCTTGGTATGGCACTGGTCGCTTGCTTTGCTGGACAGCATCACCATGGTAACTCCAACAATTGGCACCCGACTCTGTTGCTAGAAATATCCAGCAAGGACTATATGAGGATGCTACACCACACCAAACGAGTCACCACGTGGTCAGCTAGCACCATTATGGGACAAATTTGAAGCACTTGCGGAGTGGCCATTGTGGGCACCACACTCCAGCGACCCTTCTAAGGAACATTGCCACTCTTGTAACAGGACAGTGAATAGAGCGTGTGGGGAGTACATAAACAAATTATCATGTACAACATTTCTATTGAAAGGAATGAAATGTGAATGGTGCAATCTACTGTGGGACATGAATAGGCTCATCGGGGATATTGCATAGGTTATTGTATTCAAGTGCAGCAAGATGGAAGGTCACAAGTTCAAACTGATAAAGATCGAACAAAGAGTGGACATGGACATAACCAGAATACTGGGTAACATGTGTGATGCGGCGAACTGTGATGAAACTGGAATTGAGGCTGCAGTGTGTGTCAAATGCAAATCAGTACGACAACGGAGATGCACACACACAGGATTTGCGAGCAGCAGATGGGAGCCACCTCCACCCCTCCGGGCAAGTGGGCGACTTCCCATACCTCAAAGAGTCACAGCGACTACCATGCCACCATTAGGCGCATCGTCAGGCACCAGGGACATTACCTTGAGCGAGCCTGGACATATAAGACTGATCATAGCCAGGGAACTATGGGTTCGAGGAAGCTGCCCTTGAAGAAATGCAGTCGCAATCAGGTCCTGCTACCCACCCCAGACCATTTTGTTACCGGAGTTCACCAGCATATGCTCAGAAGATCTAGGGTTGTTCCTCGCGAAGTGCATGGACAGACTGTAGTGGGCTGGAACACTTCACAAAGGGTGGACTGAGCAAGTTGTAGCAGCCTTACATGGACATGCGCGCGAGTGCTGGTTGATCTGGTGATACCCAACTCCACAGTATCAGTTATCGGCCACGAAGCACTGGCGGAATGCTTCGCATAGTTTTTTTTGGAGACAGTGAGGGAAGGTAAGTTAGTTGAAAAATTCATAACCAAGAAAATACAGCTGCTCCAAATGCCTGAACACCAACAACTCCTCAATGGAAAATCTAGGAGTCATTACACTGAGGGGACAAAAGTCATGGGATACCTCCTAATATCGTGTCGGACCTCCTTTTCCCCGGCGAAATGCAGCAACTCGACATGGCATGGACTCAACAAGTCGTTGGAAGTCGCTGGCAGAAATATTGAACCATGCTGCTTCTATAGATGTCCATAATTGCGAAAGTGTTGCGGGTGCAGAAGTTTGTGCACAAACTGACTTCTCGATTATAGCCCATACATGTTCGATGGGATTAATGTCCAGAATGTTCTTCAAACCAATCGTGAACAGTTGTGGCCCGGTGACATTGTGCATTGTCATCCTAAATAATTCCATCGTTGTTTGGGTACATGAAGTCCATGAATGGCTGCAAGCGGTCTCCAAGTAGCTGAACATAACTCTTTCCAGTCAATGATCGGCTCAGTTGGACCAGAGGACCCAGTCCATTCCATGTAAAAACAGCCCACACCATCATGGAACCACCACANCCAGAGGACCCAGTCCATTCCATGTAAAAACAGCCCACACCATCATGGAACCACCACAAGCTTGCACAGTTCCTTGTTGACAACTTGGGCCCATGGATTCGTGGGGTCTGCGCCACACTCAAACCCTACCATCAGCTCTTACCATCTGAAATCGGGACTCATCTGACGAAGCCATGGTTTTCCAGTCGTCTAGGGTCCAACCGATATTGTCAAGAGCCCAGGAGAGGCGCTGCAGGCGATGTCGTGCTGTTAGTAAAGACACTCGAGTCGGTCTTCTGCTGGCATAGTCCAGTACAGCCAAAGTTCGCCGCATTGTCCTAACGGACACGTCCGTCGTACATGCCACATTGATTCCTGCGGTTATTTCACGCAGTGTTGCTTGTCTGTTAACACTGACCATTCTGTGCACACATCGTTGGTCTCGGTCATTAAGTGCAGGCAGTCGACCACTGCTTTGTCCATGGTGAGAGGTTATGCCTGAAATTAGGTATTCTCGGCACACTCTTGACACTGTGGATCTCGGAATGTTGAATTCCCTAACCATTTCCGAAATGGAATGTTCCATGCGTCTAGCTCCAACTACCATTCAGCGTTCAAAGTCTGTTAATACCTGTCGTGTGGCCATAATCACGTCAGAAACCTTTTCACATGAATCACTTGACTACAAATGAAAGCCCAACCAATGCACTGCCCATTTATACATTTTGTATGCGATACTACTGCCATCTGTATATTTGCATATTGCTATCCCATGACTTTTGTCACCTCTGTGTGTGTTATAAGTTCATGTAATGATGAGGCCATTCCTGACCTATATGCCAAGGGATACAGCGGAAGATTAGGTGATAAGAGCGGTAGTGGCTGAGCACAGTCTGAAATAACTGTTCCAGTTGTGTGCAATACCGGACGAAAAAATCACGCCCACCAAGGTCCCCAACAACACAACTGTAAATTTCACATTTGGTGCAGTACATGTGACGAGCGGAGCAAGTGACAGATCCAAAACACCCCAATGTTCTATCCTGGGGACACTAGATGTAACACAATCAGCAAACGAGCCAATAGGCAAAAGGTGCGGGGAGGGGGCATTACCCGTGCCAAAATACCACTGTATTTAGACTGCCGTTAATGCAATGCCAACCTGTTGGGAAACCACGAGTAATGGGAGCCTTGGTCTCAACCAACCTCCCCGAAGACAAAATCAGTGCAGTAGCAGAACAGAGTAACCAGTTAATGTGCACGCTTGCAGTGACAGGAGCACATTACCTACTGATGATACCACTGCATGTGAATTGTTGACATGTGGCAGCCCTGATTGACACAGCAGCCAGCCA
This sequence comes from Clitarchus hookeri, assembly GCA_002778355.1. Taxonomy (NCBI): domain Eukaryota; kingdom Metazoa; phylum Arthropoda; class Insecta; order Phasmatodea; family Phasmatidae; genus Clitarchus; species Clitarchus hookeri. The sequence goes on along the minus strand of NQII01000465.1, from coordinate 524,886 downwards.
TATGTTTGTGTGCTAAGAACTGAAACCCAGCAGCAATGTCCACCTTCACAGGCATACTACCCACCCACAATGGTACCAGCACCACCAGTGGTACCAAGTGCCTACAGATGCAACTGTGCAACCAACAGTACCATAAGATTGCAGTGGAGGTAGACGCCCTGCACGAGGCTGTGGAAGTGGGAAAACTTTGGCTGGAGGAGGAGGTAGTGGTAATTGAAGTGGCGACCCATCAAGTACACCTAGGTGTTGGAGAACGGTGCATGGTGTACTCAACTGAGGAGCAGGTATGCACACCAGGAAAACCTGTGTTGTTAGCTGTTCTTGATAAAGGAGTACCAACCGAATTTAGGGACAGTGTGTAAAGGGATGTATTCGCATTTTTGGACCTACTGCATACTACCACAGCAGCTGAACACAATATCCTCACAGTAGTAGCAGATCCTCTCTACTTAAGGCCACGAGGGTACCAGTTCGAGGAGAATTGTGTAATTAGAGAATGTGTAGATGAAATGCTAAAGGAGGAGCTTATAGAACCATCAAACAGCCTGNCAGTTCGAGGAGAATTGTGTAATTAGAGAATGTGTAGATGAAATGCTAAAGGAGGAGCTTATAGAACCATCAAACAGTCTACAACACCTGTATTTTACTAGCACCAAATAAGGATGGCAGTATAGAATTATCTGATTCTCTGTGGACTTCCATCCATTAAATTTATTATCAGAGAGTGGTCCAACACCAAAAAATAAGAAGAAAGAAGTTTTAACTTGTGTACAAAAATGTGCGTGTTTTCCACCCTGGACCTCAAAACCTGGTACTGGCAAGTACCGAAAAGGCCACAATTTCAATTCCTTCACATTACATGTAACATGCATCATGATAATCTTTCACATGTACGTGAACTGTGGTCTTTTTGGGTTGTATATTATGTTGCTTCTGGTAAGCACGTAACATTTGTGCACTTAATGAAAATGTTGGGAATAAGTTTTGTTGCTTTTCAAATTGAAAACTCTCAGAATTCTTGTTATACAGCAATATTTGTGTTTTAATATTGATGTGACAAGAACAGGTTACGAAAATATGGCTTTTGCAATGTATACAAACTTCGAAAACGAATAGGATATTCTCATAACCTCAAAAAGAAAAACTATATGTCCATACATTTTTTTCTTAAACATGGCATAAACTGTATGTAATAAACTTTTATATGCAGACAAATTAAAATTTTGTTTAATGATGTAAGCCCACTAAAAATTTTAACTTAATAGTAATCTTTCTGTATTTTATGCACACATTTGAACACCTCTGAAAAAAATAATTAATAAACTGTGGCAATGTAAAGCTCCTTAATTTTTTACAGATTGCAAAATAAATAATTTTAGCCAAACTGCTATTATGTATGTTTTGGCAGGTGGTGGTCAATTCTCATTACCTCCACCACACTACCTCCTCTTCAGTCTGAGAGTAACTGGCATCAGGGCAGGTCGTATTACATGGCTTGGGGGTGATAAACTTTTGTATTCAAATGACATAGCTGCAATAGACTTTTAATCATACTGGAACCTTTTTCTTAACTTCTTTGTGCACCCCCGAGTACGCCTCCCTTCTGGAGCAGACTCACAGCCCTCTTCGCATAACGCCTAACTTACTATAAACTACCGGCCACTTTTTGTGTATCACGTAAGCCCAAGTGTGTTTTGAGTGAAATTGGAAGTGTTTATGCAAGTGCATTGGAATGGCGTGCTGGGGAGTCATAACACCCCAGTTCGGGAGTGTATATATTATTTTGCATATTCAGTCGCCAAAGTCAATCATTACTCGTGACCTTGTTAAGACGCAGGCCGCTGGATCCATTAGCCCGTGCTTTTCAAACACGATCCACCACAAGAATCTCATGTTAACCTGAGCGTATTCTTTTAACTGGTTAGCTGGTGCCCTCCAGACATTAATTTCATCACCGGTACCCTGTGACCACCCCAAAATGTGTCACCAGATATGGGGTTTAGCTGCTTAAAGTGCACTGTACCCCCTACACACGATCTATAAACAATAGCATTACATTTTGAATGATACATCAAAATAATTAACAGTATAAGTCGGCGCCCTTAATTACTAGTACCACATTTTCTGACACACTTCTGTCCTAGGCAGGATATTTACTAATTGACATCGGACATACTGTCACTAAATATACTCACACACTTCTATACTTCCTTTTTAGGCATATCAATTGGCCAAAGACTCAAACGAGTATATTTTATTTAGGATTGCCTCAATGTTTTGGTCTTCAACTATATCACACGCATCTGTCCAATGACAGCACGTTTGCAGTACGAGACGACCTGGCAACTTAGAGTAAATGTATGGGTAGAGGAAGCAATAGCTATACCAATGCATACAAAAATGTGTGTTCAACATGTATCACTTTATTTTAGTCTTGAAATGCGTGATCGTTCAAAATTACCTAAAATATTATCAATGTAAAAGTACACAATTACCTATGGAAAGTTTCAGGGTTTCGCTTTCCATATCTAGAATTGCAGCCAAATTCACACCAGTACATCACCATTTTTGAAAGGTGACATAGAATACACTTTTCTGCCACCAAAACCCATATAAACAAAGTTGTTAAGCCATAATGTTTGGCATAAGTAAGCTGTTTTTGCCCGGTTGCCATGTTGAACACACTTTTGTGATGTCATGCTCCCTCTGTCCATATATTTACTCTAAGCTTGCCAGTTTATAGAACTTTGTTTTAGAACAACGAGCATCTAATCCTATGCAAAGAGAAGAAACCCAAGCATATAACTTGTATTGCTTATTTTACCTCGCGATTCTGTGAGAACCACGGTGGTGACAAACTTTACGCAGCGAGTATTGGAAATACAAACTTGGGCATGTGCACAGCAGCCCTCCCCCACTCCCTTGCATTTTTTTTTGTTTCTTTCATTTTTGCATTTGTTTTGTTTATGTTTTATGTTATTGTTTACATTAAGGCTATTCACGGTAAATTGAGTACTTTTTGAAGCCCTCTCATTAAAAATAATATTCAATAAATATATTTTAATGTATCATTAGACGTTAACTTTCGAGTCCAGTGAAATATATACTCTGTGTTTTATACTTACATGGCAATATTAATTATTTAAAAAGTGGTAGAAGGATAAAAAATGGATAATGGGGGAAAAAAGTAACTAGGGCCTCAGAAAGTGCTCACTTTACCGTGGACAGCCTATAGACATATTTAACTTATTTTTGTTTGGATTTAGAATAAATCATGAATATATATTATGTGTATTCTTATTTGTAGATCTAAACCGTGGCAAATTACTACAGTTAATAATTTTTTGATGAACACAAAAATACAGCATGTGTTACTAAGAAAACACGAATTATAGTCCAAGCACTTATTACATTAGGACAGAATAAATGGCAGTTAANTATATGTGTGTGTTACTAAGCATATATATATATATATATATACATATACTTTTTTTATTGTGATCACTTACAATATAGTTGGGCATTATTGCAAAGTACTTCGTTGAGTAAATAACCGACTAGCAGGAAGGCAATAAATTGCAAAGTGTGTAACACTACTTCAAAGCATTTATTGTGAAAATGCTAATAAAGATTACAAAAATTTTAACATAACCCATAAACAACATTTTGTTGCCCACCACAACACAACAGGCTTACTCAAATTGTATAAGCATGAAATAAAATTGGTGGTATCACACTCGCATGTAATTATGTTTTCAGATAGATCTGGTGGGATGGACAAATTTTTGTTACCCAGAACAGTAATTGAATCTGTAATCTCCCAAATTTGAAAGGAATGATGTTGCATTAGTAGTGAATATGAGAATTATACACACATGCTTCAGCAATAAATGCCAGTACTCATACCTAAATATAACTCAAATAATCACGCAATTTTAAGGTAATGCAAACATTACAATTATTCTTATATGACTCTACGAAACAGTCATGCATAAATGTTAATTTGAAAAGACAATTCAATTTTACATTTTAAACTTGGCTAACCAAACCCACGGATCTTGATATGCCTCAATATGCCTAATAGACAGGTATCCTACATAATTACCGTAGAACAAAGATACAGAGGTTCTAAAGAAAGTTAATTTATTTTGAAATATGTAATTTAATTTCGGGCATTTATATTCAATCTTACAACAATAATAGTAGAAACAAACTAAGCCTGACAGTCAAATAATACAGGTTAACCAGAAACACAATTCATTTAATTTCAATTCCTTTATTGTTGAATGTGACTACACTTTTGTGCAATGTACATGTCGCACTGGAATTCAATTTCCAGTAAGTAAATTATAAAAAAAACTCACATTTACAAATATTGTTTAGGAATTATAACAAACCCAAGTACAACAAATTCATAACTGGTACAAAACCATTACATTTGGAACAACATTAAATCGCTTAAGGTCCTGTAAAAACATATTGCAGGAGGCACTTGCTGCACATTCATGGTTACTATTAACTTTGCTGCTAAATTTACACTTCCAGGATATTCTTCCGCCTAGGAAAATCAAGATTAACCGAGTTTAGAAAAATATACCAAAATGACAATGCAAAGAATTTGTGTGCACTCAGTGTAATAATACTTTGCATAAGATCTATTTCTTACTAAGCATTGAGTTGAGTGGAGAGATTTGGTCAGTACTTAAATACCGGGTCTTGAAAGCCAATGAGAGTGAAATTAGGTGAGAATGGAGCAGCACCAGAATGCAAGGGCGGGGGAAATATTATATCCCGAGAAAACCCAGCGACCAGCCGCATTGTCCGCCACAATTCCCACTTGCAGAAATCCGGGAGTGACCCGGCCGGGGATTCAACTGTGTTCGCCTCGGAGGGAGGAGAGCAGTCTAACCACTCCACCACTGTGGCCCCTCTTACTAAGCATTACCATCAAAACTATATTCTCTCTATTTTTATTGAAATCAATTATAGACCAAATATTATAATTTATAGCCAAATATAAGAAAAGGTTCAATTTAACAAAAATAATGTACTTTTATGTTAACACAGTTATAAAATGCCTGTGATACTTTTCATATTAAGGAAACAACAAAAACGTCATATACGGGGTGATTTCTCAAAGGTTTGATCCAAAAGTGTGAAGAAACTGCAAATAGACTATAGACAATGTTCTGTACGACTAAATGGTTTCCGTACTACCTTTAGAATGAATAATTATTACTAGCAAGCAGTGATGACTTACTCATGTTACTATACATAAAAAAATAAGTCATCCTAATTTAAATTGTAAACTCTGCTTGTATGTTTTATGTGTTTCCCAAGATAAAATTACAGTACATTAATTTTGTATACTGTAAATCATTGACAAAAACAGTAATCCATTAACTTAAGTAAAAAACTTTTTCTTTGTTTCAATATGTTTAACAATTTAGTAGTTTTGAGACTAGGCGGCAATGCGTTGTATCATTTTATGGTAGAGTAGAGAGAACCTTTTGAGAAATTTGATGTATTATGATACGTTAAGTGGAATTTATCAATGATCCGCTTTAAATACATATGGATGTCAGGATTTTGCATTTGTTCTCTAAAATGTGCATAAGCAACGAATACAATGTCATGAATATATACAAATTTAAAAGAGATATAATTTTTTTTTTTTGCCCAATGCTGATGCATTGTTGGGTTCGGGCATCAAAGGAATTTGTAGTTGTTTGTGTACGGTGCAAGCCTGAGGCCTCTGCCTATCAGACAGAGGAATATTTTACCTGGAGCACAAGCTCGGAGAGCACAATAATAGACAGCATGAGGTCGACAGCCCTGAGATGTGGCCTCCCCTGATGGTCCAGTGTCGGAAGATCAGCAGTAATCCAAGATGCTTAGGCTAGTGAGAGGTGTTTTAGCCACTCTCAACGCACATGCATTCCAGTGCTGGGATTGATACTGGCCATCCCAACATCCTTAATTACAAAACAGTATAAAGTTATACAGCCATGAAGAAGCTGGACAAATAAGTACGTTTGGCGAACATTTATAAACAAAAAGTATTTGATTTTACCCTCGTCTGAAGCACTTATACAAACTTTCTTCGCGATGGTTCGCGGAGCTCCTACATTGTGAAAAACTGCACGAAGCCTACATGGTTTTTTACAAGTGAACAATCATGCCTCAGGAGTGAAAAAAAACTCTTGAGGTGTGGGGTGGCACACTCTCCCGGCAATGAAAATACATGTTAATGTTCCTGATTCAATAAGTTGCTATTAATACACCACAATATCGGTGGAAAAATATGTAGACCTGGTGAGGCAGTGCGTGAACCACCACCCCACTCAGATGCCAATATGCTACTGAGTGCCATGTCAGGCACGTGGGAGAATGAGAATTTCCTAACATGAAAGTATGAAAATTGCACTTTGCTTAAAATTAACATAGTTGACCCTCACATAATACCTTGTATAAAAATTATATATGCAGTATAACACTCGCAATAATTGAAACAAATAAAAACTTGTACTGTCAGCTCAGTGCCTTAACGAGCCTGGATGTCGTAGAGTGAACATCCTGCTGGCGGCTGCGCCGCTCCGGGATCTACCCACCCCTTGGGACAAGCGAAGGATGCGAACATCTGTCAGCACGAGGCGACTACAGCAGCTAGGGTGCGGCGACTATTCCGCAACTCGTCGCGTCCCCAGGTGGCGGATAGGGGATCTCCAGGTTCTGGAGTGGCTGGGAATATTAAAATACCAGCCCGCAGACCAACTGGCTGGTGCTACGGCGCCGTCGTCGTGGACATCGGGTAGCTGGGTGGCTCAATAGAAGATGGCTCTGGAAAGGACCTGGAATGCGTCGGAACTCCGAAGCTGCTGGCATCAGTCTCCACGTCGGGCCAGCTGATTCGACTCCAGACCTGGTAGGTCACAGTTGTCCTGCTGAGCCAGCCTCACACGACCGACGACATATTGAAGGATGTGGAGAGGGGGTGGCTACCCGCGAAAAGTCTTCTCCGCCTTTACCCACGGCCTCGCCTGTGCCAGCTGGTTAGCCTCCAGACCTGGTAGGTCACAGTGTCACCGCAGGGCTGGCAACACGCAGGACCACCGACTACTTTGAAGGATGTGGAGAGGGGGTGGCTCCTCGCAAAGTCCTCTCCGCCTTCACCGACGTGGAGCTCCTGGCGTCAGCATGGACGAGGGAAGATGGAGTTGGCTGCCAGAATTGAGCCGTCCAGGTCCCGATTCACACGACGAGAAGCAGGATGGCCCTGCAATTTGTAGCTGCTGTTAATATTACTGTGCAGGCATATGCGCAGACATATTGACAGCAGTTATACCCAAAGGGTGCTTGCACCCACAGCCATTTTCTCTTCTAGAGCTCAATTCCCCTCATTAAAAGCATGTTACCAAACCTGCTGTCTCCTTTTGCATTTTTTAATGCATGAAAAGTTAGAAATTATTTTCTGTCGAGAGGGTTTTTCTGTGTCTATGCAGGATTTTCCCCCTCTCTCTTCTTTAACTATAGCTTTGCTATACGTCCCCTTAGGGATGTAGTCCATGGCCTAAACTCGGCCATGGCTGCCAAATATCCCTCCTCGTTACGATGCACGCCTCCTTTGCATGAGATTCCCTGTCCTTTAAGTGTATGAGGTTCAACCTTGAGACGCACTAATCCCCCGTATCTACCGTGGGCCCAAATAACACATAGTTTTAAAGTAGGTTAGGAAAAAAAAACTCAGTGCCTTAAGTAAGAATGTATAATTATTTACATAGTAATTTATCTTATATTTTTCAACCTGTTAAAATGCATGAAATACAATAAACAAACATTTAAACCGTGAGCCATAATTCTTAACATAATTAATTTTGTAATCTGAAAATTGTGAAATCATTGTTGGAGTAACCCCCAAAAAATAACACATCACAAATAAGACTCTACATAAATATGGTAAAAAAACTTTCATAAACTGAATGCCAGTACATTTTGTGGTAACTGTTTTATGGTAAAACACATTTAGCTAACTTAGATGTTCATCAATATATACTCTTAAAAGTATTCTCACATCTGGCCTGGAAATGATTTTATTATTTACTCTCAGGTAGGGTTCTCAGGATTTATGAGCTTGAGTTAGACAAAAGTACATATATCCATTTGGTTTTGGCATGAATACTGTTAAAGGTTAGTGTGTTCAAGTTGGACCAGTTCGATATAACCATAATACTTACACTTTTTTAGTATGCCGATGTTTAGGAAGTGGAATTCAAATTACAATGGACTGAATCCCATTAAAAAGACACCATTGGATTTTGTATTGTTAAAACAATTTTAGAGGATTATAATTGAAAGGATACTAGCAAAAATGATATCACTTGTAGGCCTACAGTGAATCTCACAACATAATATAAATAAAAGGAACAGATGAAAATATGTAAACAAAAAACATCCTGTACAACAATGGCAATAATACACAAAAACAACAGCACTACTGGTCACAATTTAAATGTAGAAAGATTCATCAATTAAGTAAAAGGAGCATGAAATAAGGAATGTTCATGGGCTTGCCTTGAATTTTTTGAAATCTGATTTACTATATGCTAAATAATACATGACAATCTATTGAAAAACTTTAATTTCACAGATGTGAATTACATTTGCTCTGAGGAATTCAAATTGTTACATAAACACCGAGACACAATTTTACTTATGCCTACAATCAACAAAGCCTCACTGAAAATAAACACACGAACACTTCAAACAATACGGAAATGTATTGAAATTAATAATACATTAATCACAGTAATTATTTATCACATTTCATATTATAATTTCAACTATTTAACTATTTAAACAATGAAACACAACATTGCACCGTCTCAAGATGCACAGAGTACACACATATGGGTTTTTGTGATGGTGTTCGGCATAATGTTGAGGGGCGTAGAGGAAGGAAAAAAGAAATGTCTCATCGCCATTGCAAGAGATGTCACCATAACTATTTGGAAGCCTTCCATAGTTTCAGTGCGCTGCTGAAACCTCCTCTTCCATTGAAATATTTATGGATAAATATACATGTTGTACTGACACACTTTAGTAATCTAACATGTACATATTTGTTAGGCAGTTTTAATTTCACAGTCAGCTAATTAACATGTATACTTGGCACTATTGTTCATTAACTTCTGTGAACATAATTTATGATTATATTTTTCTTAAATTCACATCTGCATTAATAGTTGGTCAGTTTTTATGTAACTGTATGCACTTGCATTAAATCAACATGCTCTCTCAAACTTTGCTATAGTCTGCCAAGAAACTATATTTAATTTTAACATTCACTTGTGTAATGTGTTTTAAAAGTAAAATTATGAAATTATGTTACCATAAAATCCCTTTTCACCCACATCATGTGTTACTAATAATCCTCGCTCAAATAAGTCAATCAAATATGAAGACAGTTTCACAATACAGCTTTGGTATTTATAGACCACTTTTTAATGGTAGGAATATTTTACGTAAGTGCAGAAAGTACTTCAAACCACATGTAGACAACAAATAAATATATTGAAGAATAACATACACATGCTATCAATTTCAATAAAACATTCAACAAATCACAATTTCAACAAAATCAAGCATATATTCAACCAGAAACATAAACCATGTAAACAATGGTTTTTGGTGAAGAGAGAGGTAAAAATACGAAATCCACTGATGTAGGCTACACTTAAACAATCGGATTCATGTAAGACCAAACACGTGACCTCGCAGCACGAGAAGACGATGTGTGATGACAACAACAAGGTAGCTGAAAACCAGCTTCAGTCAATATTTCAATGCTAGAATGAGTAGAGGCTCATTTGAAAGAAATGTTTCTGAAAGTTAAGTGTGCAATATTTTACTTTTACTAGGCCTCCTGTGTTGTAAATATGCTGTCATGTAATATGATGTTAAGTTTTTAGTACACAAAATTTCTAAACTTTCCAAGTAAGGGTAAAATACCTTCTTATATACATAAACTATAAACTGCAATCGAGTGAATATAATGTGTGTATTAGGTATCTTACACTGTGCGTGGGCTTACTGTGTTTGAATTACATGTTTCTATAATTTTTTATTGCATGGTTCGGATAAAAACTAACTAGACCTAGGGAAATATAAGTAGTTACTATTCATTCTTTACGCAAATCGCCATGTTGCTGCCCTTGACCCTTATACCTAAGCATAGTGAATATATGTAAAACAGTAGGTATGCCGCATCAGCTGTTACAGTTAGTATGAAAAATTTGTACTCAGGTAGTTATCGTTCCAGGGTTGTGCAGTACATAGCGACAGGAATGTTGCTGCGTTTGCTATTGGTAATTTACTAACTACCATGTGAAGATTTGTAATTTTGGAATGGAGCATGAAATTCGTTCTGAATAGAGATAATATGAGACACTGATGTACGTCCCAACCTTCCACAGCATGGCAGGTCATCACATTTCATAGGTTACCTAGCAAACTATGTTTCGCTGTCAGTTCTCAGACACATGTGAGCATATGCACTATTTACTCTTCACCGCCAAGGAGTTTTATCCGCCACATAGGCAAGTACAATGACATCACTGTTTCTTAAAAAACTTGATTATTACAGACAGTCGTTTTGCAATACCACCCTTGCCCTTTCCATACGCCTCCATAACCTACATCACAGCCACAAAATAGTTATTCCACGCAAAATCTGTGCCACTCAATTTCCTGAAGCACGATCAATAGCGAGCACATAGAATCGCATCAATTTAACTGCTTTATACTGTTTCCCTGGATCGTTGCATAAATTATCTCGTACTGATTTGGTAAACAGAACAAAACATGAAGGAGGGAAACAATTTCGGCTTCCCGACAACCCCCTCCCCTATTTTCCAAACACACTTGTTCACACTTTGGGAACTACAGTTGTATTGATTTTGAGTGCAATCACAGTTCTGGAGACATTAATGGAATTTCGTGGCATTTTTTATACCCTATTTAATGATTTCCTTAATCTTCTTCGTATTTTTAATGTACCTAATAAGTGGAAGGAAAATCATAATTTTTTAAAATAGTTAAAATTATTTTGCAAATATTTATTTCATGTTAATTGTTTACTCTTGTAAACACGCAAAGTGTAACTCAATTCAGTTTTATTTTTAATATTTTTACATGGTTTAGAACCCGAGAAATTGTAACTTGTAAATTTATATTTGGTTTTATGGAAGTTAAAGTTATGGTTAGCTACTCGCCTGTATAATGTGTATACCTACCTACACATACCAATTTGTTGCAACTCGGCATCAAAATCGGATAGTGCCACAAAGAAAATAAATATTGATTGCATCAACAGTGGAGTACTAGATTCGATAATCAATTTATTTGTTTACAATCGGAATTTTTTATTGTTTTCCCGCCCTTAATGTGCGCATTTGCTTTACAGACCTTCATTTCATTGGCTCATGACTTGTGATGCACATACCTTGGTCAATCACTAGCAGAGTACTGATCTATTGCCGACCAGGCTACCGATCTGCTACCGACCTGAGATAAAAGTTGAATCATTTCACCAGCACAGCACTGCACAGCAGGGCACTGCACATCAGCACTGATGTCATGGTCACGTGGGCCAATCAAATTCCAGAATAGCACCGGCAATGCAGACGATTGGCTCATTGTTGCAGGGCTTTAAGTTATAAATAGTACCATCAATACGTACCAATTTTGGGTATTGTGAAGATTTCCTTCAGATTAGCCTCTAACTCTTCATACTGAAATATTAACCAGATTTAAGATGGGATTAATCAAGGATAATAGTTCAAGTGGCATTAATATTAGTGCCCTCTTCTCAACATTTCCGGAGTAGAGAAGAATAATAAAAAACATTACAACTTGATGGTCAGGCCATGTTTCAATCGTAAACTCTAGTAGCACGATGAACAGGATCGACGTTCCTGTTTTCTAACTCTGTAGACCATAAATGGGAGTCTTCCTTGGCAAACACAGCTCACCAATATGTATTTGATTTCCATAGTCATCCTGTCTTACCACTGAAAATCGGCACATAACTTGATGTGGCTTTTACTCATAATCAGTTGGTTGTTGGAACACGTGCGAGAAGTCGGCCGAATTACTGGTGCATTATGCTGGGAAGAGCACTGTGCCACGAGTGCTGACAATAAAACTCGACAAAAATAGCACATTCACATAACTCTTAAAATAAAACACACGACAAGAATACTGCAATTTTTGGGCCCTTGGGAACCACAAAATACATTAAGATGGCAAATTTACCCCACCCCCCCCAAATAAGGAGCATTGAAATAGTTTGTAATTGTTCAGTACCCATGACCAAAATTCTAGCCACATGCTTATATAACCTCAACGAACATACACAAGGCTTACAAAAATAATAACAAAAATGGCCGAGTTCACTTGCTACTAGCGTAGCCATTCTCAACAAGCTCATTAGTGTAACTATCACCAAGAAATTACTGACCCAGAAATCCTATACCAGTTTCTCCCCCTGCTTTAAGACTAGGCGCTAATTCGATAGGTATCGAATGGTCATAGAATCTTTTCGAGCAAAAATAAATATCATAAAATGTTTATTTACATAAACTTATATACGACAGAATAAACTATTAGCTTTAAGCCTGTAAATTTAGAAACAAAAATTTATACTTTGATACAATTCTAAAAGAAATTATATGGCTCCTCTCAAGATCTCTTTAAAACATAAACGTTAGATCACATGACTTAGGGCATATTCCACATTACAATTGAAAAATAGTTATGACAGTAAATAAAGAAAATACACACATTAAATACAAAGGATGTAATTTACAAAAGAGATACTCAAATAACTGCATTATCAGGTTTGGATATGTCTGAAAACATAATGCACCTAAGACACAAAATATACACACAGTTGACACTGAAAATATGTCCAAAAACGAGTTATTTACATTTTCCATTATGTTACTAAAAAAATTTTTTAAAAAAATATATATATATGTGGCTAAGCTGCAATATTGTGATCACTCATTACAAAATGTTCATATCATCTTATCATAATTTATAATTTAGCTTTAGACTGTGCCAAAAAATTTAAAAAATTGTTAATTTTAAATTTACNCACAAAATATACACACAGTTGACACTGAAAATATGTCCAAAAACGAGTTATTTACATTTTCCATTATGTTACTAAAAGTAATTTTTTTAAAAATATATATATGTGGCTAAGCTGCAATATTGTGATCACTCATTACAAAATGTTCATATCATCTTATCATAATTTATAATTTAGCTGTAGACTGTGCCAAAAAATTTAAAAAAATAGTTAATTTTAAATTTAGGATGTTACTAATATTATTTCCAAATTATTATTAAGGAATGCAAATTTACACAATACACTATAGTTGTTTTCCTTTTGTTGTCCCTCTGTTACAAATATCCAAAAAAATCAATCAAGCTGGTATGACAAAAAAGAAAGGTTTTGGCAGAAAATAGTGCTGGAAACAGTAATCATAAAGAAAAACTTTGTCAATTAACAGCAAGTGCCGAATATGGCACAGGCTCACACACTCGAGGGAGACCATGGGCACACGGCGACCAAACACTAAAATTAATTCNGAAAATAGTGCTGGAAACAGTAATCATAAAGAAAAACTTTGTCAATTAACAGCAAGTGCCGAATATGGCACAGGCTCGAGGGAGACCATGGGCACACGGCGACCAAACACTAAAATTAATTATAAACAGGATTATCCCAGACACACACGATAATTCATTACCACTTCCTAGTAAGCTTATTAAAGATAATTTTCTTTTATCCATAAGAATCAGGAGAGAGAGAGAGAAAGAGAGAGAGAGTAACTGGATAGTTACAGAACTTACGGGCAAGGCATGCTGAACAGTCGGGGAAAGGGAGGATGGTTTAACACAAGAAGTAAGGTTACNATTACAGAACTTACGGGCAAGGCATGCTGAACAGTCGGGGAAAGGGAGGATGGTTTAACACAAGAAGTAAGGTTACCCCAAAAATAGAGCGCAGGACGGATGCACAAAATAATCACAAAACAAGATACTGCTATATCGCCAATTCTTCGGGGAGGGGCATGAAGAAGGATGATTAACTTTAATAAGGTGTAGAACATCATGAAAATCAGTTCCATTTGGTTGTGAGGCCAAAAGGTGATCAAGTTCCTCAGTTAGGGAGTGATTCAATGAGCGGTAAGGTAAATCGGAAAATTGCAAGGATGTAGGGTTAGGAGCAGATTTAGGTAAGTGTGGGACAGATAGGGAGTGATTGAATTTGATGGAAGAGTTCACAGAGCCGAAAATTCTAAAAAAGAGACTTTTTATCACAATGAGAAATATTATAAATTATGCCACTGTCAGATATGGAAAGAGTGAAAGGTTGGTAGGCCTCGACTGTGGAGCGGCATAAAAAAGGCAACATCGATAGGGTGAAACCCTAAGTGAGTTAGTTTTTTGAAGGAAGTGTAATTCCAAGTTTACAAATATTTCACTGCAGGAGCCCAACTGAGGATTGCCAGAAAATAAACCATATTCACAATGCAGTACATGAATATCAAAAAAANTTCACTGCAGGAGCCCAACTGAGGATTGCCAGAAAATAAACCATATTCACAATGCAGTACATGAATATCAAAAAAAGGAAAAACAGGATGACCAATTTTGATGCCATGAGTTTTAAAATTTCCTATAGATTTACGATCTATAAGGGCAAAGAGTTTACGATCAGAACTGACAGTGAGGAATTCAGAAACAGAAAATAGCAAAAATGTATTTATCTTTGGAAAAAGGTCAGGAGAGGGGAAGACATGATACATTTGGAAAAGACTCTCCTTATTGATTAACAATATTTAAAGATGACTTTATACTACAGCTTGCATGGAACTAAAACCATAGTACATATAGAGGATTTTCCAAGTGACCGGAACAATCATTTGTAACTGCAAGGTTAGCAGGTCTTAATTATGTCCAGGATTTTGATCAACGAATCGGAATTTAATAATGTAGAGCCTGACTGACCATGGGCACTGGTTTCAATAGCTCGCCCCAATCAAATAATTCCAGCCTTGTACTGGAGAGGGATTTACTAACATGTAGCAACATAGTGCTTAAATCCAGTCTAAAGTTAACAAGAATAATTTTATCCGAAATTTCATGAATGGGTTTCCNTAATTTTATCCGAAATTTCATGAATGGGTTTCCTCACAGCCGAAAACAAGGCATTCAACTGATCAACATATTGAGATGCAAGCTTGAGAATATTTTTCATGAAATTTAGAACACTGTCTTCCAAGTTCTTGTTGAGTATAATGTGATTTGCCAAATTGGCGGTGATATCATCTTNTTCACTGCAGGAGCCCAACTGAGGATTGCCAGAAAATAAACCATATTCACAATGCAGTACATGAATATCAAAAAAAAGGAAAAACAGGATGACCAATTTTGACGCCATGAGTTTTAAAATTTCCTATAGATTTACGATCTATAAGGGCAAAGAGTTTTTACGATCAGAACTGACAGTGAGGAATTCAGAAACAGAAAATAGCAAAAATGTATTTATCTTTGGAAAAAGGTAAGGAAAGGGGAAGACATGATACATTTGGAAAAGACTCTCCTTATTGATTAACAATATTTAAAGATGACTTTATACTACAGCTTGCATGGAACTAAAACCATAGTACATATAGAGGATTTTCCAAGTGACCGGAACAATCATTTGTAACTGCAAGGTTAGCAGGTCTTAATTTTGTCCAGGATTTTGATCAATGAATCGGAATTTAATACCGTAGAGCCTGACTGACCATGGGCACTGGTTTCAATAGCTCGCCCCAATCAAATAATTCCAGCCTTGTACTGGAGAGGGATTTACTAACATGTAGCAACATAGTGCTTAAATCCAGTCTAAAGTTAACAAGAATTTATTTTATCCGAAATTTCATGAATGGGTTTCCTCACAGCCGAAAACAAGGCATTCAACTGATCAACATATTGAGATGCAAGCTTGAGAATATTTTTCGTGAAATTTAGAACACTGTCTTCCAAGTTCTTGTTGAGTATAATGTGATTTGCCAAATTGGCGGTGATATCATCTTGCGAGTCTGACAGTGAAATAAGTCTCTTTTCCAACTCCTTAAAAAGTTCCGCAAACAGTCTTAAAAATTGTCCCACCTAAATCCTGCAGTCTTTTTTTTTTCTTTTCACATACGAGTTGAGGGAGAAGAGAGGTTAAAAGCAAAGGCTCAGTTTTGAAGGCAAGGAGATTTTCTTTAAGTATCATCACAGCCAAATTGAAATTTTCATCAAAGGAGTCATTAATGGGAGCACCAGAACTGTAGTGTACAGTGATCACCGAGGTCATTATATTTTCTAAATACACACTTTCTTTATGGAGGTCTCGGAGATAAAAATTTAAGACAATAGAGTAACAACTTCCCGGAAAATGAGGTCTTCATCTATTTCAAACACTCCTGTCAGATTAGTTACCATGACAGAAGACACGGTGGTGAGCCTGGCCACAGCCAACTACACGAGGGCACCCAACATGCTGAGTGCAGGAGTTCAGCAGAATGCCAAACAAAGGATATGTCACTAAACAAACAAGGGAAAAACCCCAACCCCTGCAAAGAACAGGGCAAAATTATACTTAAGGATGTATGTGAAATAACCACCATGTAGCGATTGAATACATGACATTAGAGGAATCCAAGGAAGCATTACAAATGCCCGGAAGGATAACACACCCCCAAAAGGAGTAGACCAGAATGAATCAAATTAAACAACAAACACAATAATATTACCCATAACCCAAATAGAAAATAAACCCCAACACACACAAATACCCCAAATTATGCCAAGGGAATTTCCATAAGAACAAACACTTACATGTACAAAACCCTTTATTTTAACCCAAAATCCCAGAGCAAGAGAAACTATTCACAAAATTGAAATTCAGTATAAAATAATTTGACAATTCATTACCCCAATAACTAATTAACATAGTGCAGCGGATTTTTCTTGCTTGAATGTCCAAAATGAATTACTGGTCCCGAATGACTCCAGACACATGGCTGATCAGGGCATAGTCAACCAGAAGCCATGGCCAGAAAAACTAGAGAGGTTGGTCAATCATAATTAACCACTACAGTCAGGGTCTGCAGCCCTCTACACTGTACGTTACATATTATTTTGAATATAACGTTTTTGAATTCAAGACATGAGATCGTGTAACAATGACTTCTGTTGCAGGGTCGGCGAGACTTGTCGTAACAGGAGTAAGAAAACTCTGAGTCTGAAATGTTCTAGACCAACGATATAATAACTTGGCAATACTTTTGTCTACAGCCTTATTAACTGTGTGTGCCTTGCGCAGCACCAGGACACCTACTCGAANACAAGGGAAAAACCCCACCCCCTACAAAGAACAGGGCAAAATTATACTTAAGGATGTATGTGAAATAACCACCATGAAGCGATTGAATACATGACATTAGAGGAATCCAAGGAAGCATTACAAATGCCCGGAAGGATAACACACCCCCAAAAGGAGTAGACCAGAATGAATCAAATTAAACAACAAACACAATAATATTACCCATAACCCAAAGAGAAAATAAACCCCAACACACACAAATACCCCAAATTATGCTAAGGGAATTTCCATAAGAACAAACCCTTACATGTACAAAACCCTTTATTTTAACCCAAAATCCCAGAGCAAGAGAAACTATTCACAAAATTGAAATTCAGTATAAAATAATTTGACAATTCATTACCCCAATAACTAATTAACCTAGTGCAGCGGATTTTTCTTGCTTGAATGTCCAAAATGAATTACTGGTCCCGAATGACTCCAGACACATGGCTGATCAGGGCATAGTCAACCAGAAGCCATGGCCAGAAAAACTAGATATGTTGGTCAATCATAATTAACCACTACAGCCAGGGTCTGCAGCCCTCGACACTGTACGTTACATATTATTTTGAATATAACGTTTTTGAATTCAAGACATGAGATCGTGTAACAATGACTTCTGTTGCAGGGTCGGCGAGACTTGTCGTAACAGGAGTAAGAAAACGCTGAGTCTGAAATGTTCTAGACAAACGATATGATAACTTGGCAATACTTTTGTCTACAGCCTTATTAACTGTGTGTGCCTTGCGCAGCACCAGGACACCTACTCGAAAGGAGTTGTCTTGAAAATTTTTGTTATATTTATTGTGGTATCTGTCATGTGATCACTTCAGATTTATAAGGACAGATTACTCAATTTGAGGAACATTCATTGGATCATCTGGGAGAAGTTCATTTAAATGCCAGATATTGGCAAGAGGATTATTAGGTGTGTAGGTAAACACGAGACTGAAATGAGTTTTTTAGAGTGCCTTGTGGTGGGCATAATTGAAAGTCATCTGGAGCCGATGAATGTTAGAATCCCAATTATTTTGCTCCTTCGCATGAAAGGCAATGAGAGCTGAACAGTGGTTCCTATTCAAGTGCTCCGCATGTGGGGGTGGTGGATAATATGGAGACAGAGTGATGTGCTCAATACCAAAAGAGAAACACACATTTCTGAACATCCTAGATGTGAACTGGGAACCACTGTCAGACACAATGCTGGAGGGAACTCCGAAATGTCGAAACTTACGAGAATGAAGAGCTCGAATTGTGGAAGAAGCATAAGTCTTTCTAAGAGGCACCAACAAAACAAATTTCGAGAAAGCATCATCGCAAACCCAAAGCATGTTATGACCAGTCTTACTGCGTGGCAAGATACCAACAAAATCTATGAACAATTTTTGCATAGGTCTTTTGGCAGTTTCCGAAGATAAGAGACCCTAATGTATGTTTTGATCTGGCTTGCTCATAGCATACAACTTACATATCTTAACTCTCTCTGCAATTTCGGCATTAATGCCCTTCCAAATAAAATGTATACGAATGGCCTCATAATTTTCAAAATGCCTAAATGACCCCCAACAGGAGAAGAGTTGAAATAATAAAAAACCATGGGCTTCAAATAAATAAGCAACCCAATATGTTTTTAATTATTATCATGAGATCTGCAATATAAGATGAGATCTGCAATATAAGGCACCATGAGCCAAAATATGGTCTTTTTATTCTACACCAGACTCCAAATCTTAAATAAGTTTGTTGAGTTCAGCATCGCCACTCTGATGTTTTTGAATTATAGTGAAAGCTAGAGGAAATTCTGTTAAAAGACAACAATTTGGTGATGTTTCAGGAATTCCATCGGGTTTATATCCTTCAAACATGCGGGAAAGTGCACCAGCAACAACATTCTGGGAACCTTTAATATGTTGGACCTTAAATTTTAACAAGGACATCCTGACAACCCAGCTACTAATTTTTCTTAATTGCTGTAGGTGTGACAATAGCCAAGACAGAGCTTGATTAATAGTTTCTAGCAAAAACTCAGCGTGATATAAGCTTGTCTAAATTTTGCAATTACAAAAACAAAAGCAAGACATTGAAACTCGTAAATTGTGGATGATTTCTCTCCAGAGCAATGAGGTGGTGCGAAGCAAAGTATATAGGTTGCCTCACTCCATCTTCTTCTTGTTCCAGAACAGCACCTAGGGCTGAGCCAAAAGCATCAGTCTGCAAAATAAAGGCTTTAGAAAAATTTGGCATACAGAGTACAGGTGGATTACTTATATCATGCTTTAAAGTCTCGAAAGCTATCGCTTGTTCTTCGCCCCACTCATATTTAGCAGATTCTTTTTGGGTAACTTATTGAACGGCAGGGCCTTTTCAGCCAAATGAGGAATGAATTTTCCAAAAAAACTTGATAATTCCAATAACATGGGAGGTGGGAAATTTCGAATGGCCAGAATTCGTTCAGGGTCAATAGAAATACTCCGAGGGGCAATTTTGTGCCCAAGGAAGGAAATTTCCTGCACTGCAAATTAAACTTTGACAGATTTTACAATTAGTCCCACTTTCTACAATCGGGAAAGCACTTCCTTTAAATGTACATGTTGATTAAAAGAGCCTGAAAAAAATATGCCAAATCATCTAAATAATTAAAGAGATATTTAAATTTCACATCATGAAAGATTTGGTCCAATTAGCATGTGAGTGCCTGGGATCCCCTGGCCAATCCAAAAGGAACTCGGGGTAAATTGAAACAAATTCCAGGGCATGCAGAAACTGGTGATGGATTTTGATTCTTTGGTAAGTGGAATTTGGTGATAAGCCGATTTCAGGTCTATGGTGGTAAAAAATTTAACTTTGCCGAACCAATGGAAGGCCGAATGAAGCAACGAAAGAGATTCAATTTCAAACTTATTAATTTTGCGATAATCAATAGCCACTCTCGATTTGCCATTTCGTTTAGGAACAACATTTGTACAACACACACAAAACACCTCAGTATATCTTTTACCACTGTTATCATGAATAAAAACAAAAAGGTTTTGGAAATGGTTGCAACTATTTACCGATCTTAATATGTGAGCATTGTACTGGGTATTAGACAGGCCCGAAAATTTATGAGAGTGAGTGCTCACTTCCCGCCCTCATGCATTTAGTCTTTGAGTTGCCAGCATTTTGAGATAACGTGGCCAATCTTGCCACTATGACGACACACAGGCTGCTTAAGTGGAGGTTGCTAAGAGGAAGTTGACACAGGAGAGGCAGAGGTTTCACCCTTGTTTTCAGGAGGACCATCCTTTTTGTGAGGAACGACAGTGTTAGCGTTCGGAATGGGCCCCTGTTGTCCTTTCCTAGCCCTGAATTTCTTGGGACGCGACAGATTCTCCCACTTCTAATCCACATAGCATATTCTTTAAGAGTATATGCACACTCGATAAAGTTCGGCATAGGTGCGGGGTTTAGCAGCAAAAACTATGTGGGAGTGTTCTTGGAGTGCCAAAACCTCTAAAATTATGTCCACTATTTTGCTCTCAGATAATGGAAGTCTTAGGACGATAGCTGCTTTCTTAACACTACTGGCATGCACTGACAGCGATTTATTACTATCCTGAAAACAGTTGAACATTTTGAGTTGTAATAGTGTCCGAAACTTGGCAGGGATAAAGCACTGTAGGATATCTGCATGGTATGCATCAAATGTAGTGCGGTTAGAAATGGCATGGTTGGTCCTCTCACCTTAAGGTTCCTGGATAAAAGGGTATATCAACTCCAAAAGTTGGGCTTCAGGAACTGAGTTGCTCTGTTTCAGTTCAACAATAACTTTAAGGAACTCCAATAATTTAGACACATTTAACACATCTGAGGGATGGGAAATCCCTGTGCATCCGTTCTAGCAGATGAGTGATTTTGCCAAAAACAGGTGGTGTGGCAGGATAGGTTGTTCGCAGAACCGAAGAGGTCATGTGCATTAGTGCACTAAATGCCATTAAAAACTGTATGTTAGAGGTAGGTGAGGTGTACATTGGAACAGAGGGGGTAGAAAAATGGGTAAACAGGTAGGTTGAGGTGGAATACATGAAAAGTTGTCAACTAGGTTAGCACTGGATGTAAAAAAAAAACAAAGAGCCAAGCAGGTGGGTGTGCTAACATTCAAAGTGGAGAACTGGTCAACAACACTACAAACAGGAACATGAGCACCAGGGAGGGTATGAACACACAATTGCTCTCTTTCAAATTTAACGAAGGACTCGAATATGACTTCAACCTGCCCAACAATATTTTGTAGAGGTTTAAAATGTTCTTCAAGTAGATCATCAGAATGTGCCTAGAGCAAAAAGTTTGCATGTGTCTTAAAGTGCACAGTTCTAATTTTGAGCTTAAGATACAATGAACTAGTAGCATCAAAATCACGGTTGTCATACAACTCTTGTAGGGCAAATATTTTAGACACACAACACCAATATTCCACATCGGTGGAAACATGGGACAAGTTTTCAAAATTAGGGAGTGTCTCAGCCTGAAGGGCAGCACATATCCTTATGCAGCAAGGCAGCAATGTCTTCAGGTGATTGAACACCTCGTAACAAGTATTCAAAGGAAAGCTTATCTTTCAACAAAAATTTTGGTTCATTCTGTCTTGCCATGACAGACAAAACAAACAAAAACACTAACAATATATGCCCAACAAAAAAAAACAATTACTAAAAAGACACTGGCTTGAGCATCCCACCACCAGCCCAATGATATATCCAAGAGGGGCAGCAAAAAATTTACATACAGATAATATGCAATAATAAAATGGGACTGTCTTAGCTGGAACCACACTTTGCTACCACTTGTCACAAACTCCAATCCCCTCTTACTGCAGGATGCAGGAGAGGGCCACTCTATAGCAGCAATCAGAACACCCACAGCACAGTGATAAAGGAATTCGTGGAGAATGTGGATAGCATTCCAGCTGGAGGACTACTCCATTAAAGGGCACACAAAACAAACCCACCATGAACATCAATGAAAGGAAAGAAGCCAGCATGCGTCTATCTTTTTTTTCACCTTACCTATACAGGCTGCTATAATCTATAAGAGGGAAGAGGAAAACAGAAAAATATACCAAAGGCCCTTTTTTGGATGTGCTATAATGCAAAAGCATAATATTACATAGCCCTTTCAATAGTGCACAAACAAAAAACAAAAATAATTTTTATTACAAACACCATAATATCATACATTTTATAATCTGGGTTTTATTGTTTTTTTAATTAGGGTTCTTAAATTTTTATCCTATGTAGAAGACAATGATTAAAATGACGAATTGTTAAGATTAATTATTTTTTGTTTTGGTAGATTTAATTTCTCAAAAAGTTAAAAGATTGTCCAAAAGATTACTTTTGGATTTCCTTGTTAATAGTCTACCCTGTCGGCCCACACATGAAAAAAAAAATATTTTTTGTGTTCACTGCATGTTCAAAAAATATAAAAGATTCCTGAGATCGGACTAATGTGTTGCCCAGGAGGCCGGAGCACGTGCCACAAATCACCGCATCACAAGCAGGATATCGTTCAGGAAGTCCGAAACAGTTTAACGTGGCCGAGACCTGGGACCGCTATTACACAAGAACATAAGAAAAATAATAAGAGAAAAGAACAATGTTATACTGTCCCAAATATACAAAATAATGGCCAGCAGTAATAACTTACCACGAGTGCTGAAAGCAGAGGATCAACTCATCACAAAGTGGGTTTCAAAATATGCACAAAATTTTACGACATTATGGTATGACTTGCAGGAACGAAGAAGAACATAGATATTATGATGTGCTCAGGCAAACAGTTTTAGACTGTGCACTCATTCGATAGGTTTTCGAATGGCCATAGTATCAATTGGTGCAAAAATAAATATCACAAAAATGTGCATTTACTTAAACTAATACACGACAGAATTAACTATTAGCCTTGAACAAGTCAATTTAGAAACACTAATTTATTATTTGGTATAATTCTAAAATCAATTATTTGGCCCATTTCAAGATCTATTTAAAACATACCAAATAGATCACATGACTCGGGGCATGATCCACACTGCAATTGACAAAATAATTATGCCAGTAAATAAAGAAAAGACACTCGTGAAATACAAAAGAAGTAATTTACAAAATAAATGCTCAAATTACTGAACTAACAGATTTGGATTTGTCTGAAAACAGAATAAACTAATACACACACAGTTGACACTGGAAATATACCCAAAAATCAGTTACTTACAAGTTCCATTATCTTACAAAAGGAAAGAAAAAAAATTAATTTATATATGCGACTGAGCCACTGTATTAAGATCACTCGTAACAATCCCTGCATCAAGAAGTCATACAGCACTTTTCCCACTTGATAGTAATGAATCTTGCCTTCGTCCCACTCCAGTCCATAGCTGTACTTGGTCAGCCAATTATTCGTCTTCTGGCTTTTCTCGCCCAAGAGTTTCCACGAATAAGGAGGGAGAAAGGAGTGTAGGCGCGTTTTGACATCGTCGTCGTAAGACACTGCGATCTCCTTGAACATGTAGCCACACTGGCCCTGGAAGNGATTTGGATTTGTCTGAAAACAGAATAAACTAATACACACACAGTTGGCACTGGAAATATACCCAAAAATCAGTTACTTACAAGTTCCATTATCTTACTAAAAGTAAAGAAAAAAATTTAATTTATATATGCGACTGAGCCACTGTATTAAGATCACTCGTAACAATCCCTGCATCAAGAAGTCATACAGCACTTTTCCCACTTGATAGTAATGAATCTTGCCTTCGTCCCACTCCAGTCCATAGCTGTACTTGGTCAGCCAATTAATCGTCTTCTGGCTTTTCTCGCCCAAGAGTTTCCACGAATAAGGAGGGAGAAAGGTGTGTAGGCGCGTTTTGACATCGTCGTCGTAAGACACTGCGATCTCCTTGAACATGTAGCCACACTGGCCCTGGAAGCCTTGCAGATTACAGTACATCATGAAGGGAAGATGCAAACTGATGCACACAGTGGTGGCTATTATGTTTATATATGTTTAGCTCACCATGTTCACTAGCCCCGAAAAACCGTCGTAGCTCACTACTCTGCCATGCAAAAGCAAACAGTGCGCAACTGTGCTTGCAGGAATGTTTTCCTTGGAGATAA
This sequence comes from Clitarchus hookeri, assembly GCA_002778355.1. Classification (NCBI taxonomy): domain Eukaryota; kingdom Metazoa; phylum Arthropoda; class Insecta; order Phasmatodea; family Phasmatidae; genus Clitarchus; species Clitarchus hookeri. The sequence continues at coordinate 500,262 of NQII01000465.1, read as the reverse complement.
TTGCTATACAACAATCCGCCACATCATTTTTAACTAGCTCGTTTTGTTTTGACGTATCGAAGACCAGCGATGGTGCCTTTTCGCTGAATCTTTCCGGACTCAGGACGGGATAGGAATCGCATCAGTAGTGTGATGCTTAAAAATGGGTATACAGATAATACAGTAATGTAAATTCTTCTTGGTCAAAGGAGGTGTTCAAACCTACATATGGATAGCTTTTCACTATTCAAAAATATTTTTACATTCTAGGCCTTGCAGTGGTCGAAGGTTGATTTATACCCCGAAATGTGTTGCTTGTTCATTTGAAATGTCAGTATGACATAGCGGGGTTTTCCCTTGCTGGAGCATGTCTTCACAACCCAGGGGTTTCGCGTGGCAGACGACAGTACAGGAAAGNCTAGGCCTTGCAGCGGTCGAAGGTTGATTTATACCCCGAAATGTGTTGCTTGTTCATTTGAAATGTCAGCATGACATAGCGGGGTTTTCCNCAAAAATATTTTTACATTCTAGGCCTTGCAGTGGTCGAAGGTTGATTTATACCCCGAAATGTGTTGCTTGTTCATTTGAAATGTCAGTATGACATAGCGGGGTTTTCCCTTGCTGGAGCATGTCTTCACAACCCAGGGGTTTCGCGTGGCAGACGACAGTACAGGAAAGTTAACCAAACTCCAGCTCCTGAAGTTTACGTCGATGATTTTCTCTTTCTTCACATTGTTCAACAGGCTTCACGGATTCACGGGTGCTCTGAGTCATGTGAGTAATGAACTGTTCTATGTTGGTCAGGGTTACAGCGATAGGTTGCGGGTTTTCTCCAGCTCCCAACACTGCATCGAGATGCGAGGTGACTAGAGTTATTACCAGTTCTTGCTTGGCTTCTATAACTATCTTCCTATAATCTTCGGTGATACCCACGAACATCGATAGTGGNATGGGCTTCACGGATTCACGGGTGCTCTGAGTCATGTGAGTAATGAACTGTTCTATGTTGGTCAGGGTTACAGCGATAGGTTGCGGGTTTTCTCCAGCTCCCAACACTGCATCGAGATGCGAGGTGACTAGAATTATTACCAGTTCTTGCTTGGCTTCTATAACTATCTTCCTATAATCTTCGGTGATACCCACGAACATCGATAGTGGCACTCTCACCTCTAACTTGAATTCTGCGAAGATGGGAACTTTGTAGCCATCTTCCATTCCACAGCCTCCCAATTTAACCATGTCGAGATTGTTCGGTGTGAATGAGAGGTAGTTTTTTTTATGGCGGTGATGCCCACATCCTTTTTTCGTTAATAGTAACACGGTTCAGTTCGTACGTTACCAGCTCAAAATGGTGGAGTATACTGTTGCGAACGAAAATGTTGGTAGTGGGGTGGATACCGTATTATTTCGTCAGTGTACCTTGGATATGCAAGAACGATTGCGAAGATAGGGTGTAAATATATTGATGCAGTATAGGGATTCGAAACTCTCACCCGAGGGCATAGAGGCAGGTCAGATAAGGCTGATAGCAATGCAGCTAAAACTTGTCGATTCTGTCATCGAATTGTGTCTGGTGGGTTACGTTCAATACATTGTCGTCTTCTTTGCCTGTTCACTTTAAAATCTACGCTATGCAGAAACTGGAATAACACGTTGGCACATGTTATTACACCAGTGTCTCGAGCTCTACTGGTCCCAGGTTTGGGGCTGTGCTCGACTTTATGAATGGTTCGCCTCGAGAAACTCAATCCCATCGTTTCGAGTGCAAGCACAAAGTGATTTCTTCGTTGCTGAAATCTATCTGCTTATCGTCCTGATCGACGACTGTCACGACCACATTGTACTCACACTTCGCGATTACAGGAACATAAATNTTGTACTCACACTTCGCGATTACAGGAACATAAATGATGCTTTCTGGAACATCGACAAGATTATAACCTGATGCGGCAGATGGTGTGAAGTCGTCCACCATATTGCTGGTTTTCCATTGATGTAGCAGCCGCTCGAAAAATAACAGTTTATGTGTATCACATTCACCGGAAATATGATCACCAGCTGAGAGGATTCGTGGGTTTGCCAGCTTCGTAGATTTGCGACTCGAACCCCAGCATTGGACCTATGGTATTCGGTTCTGTGAAATCGATATCGTAACTGCAAAATACTTCTANTGCAAGCACAAAGTGATTTCTTCGTTGCTGAAATCTATCTGCTTATCGTCCTGATCGACGACTGTCACGACCACATCGTACTCACACTTCGCGATTACAGGAACATAAATGATGCTTTCTGGAACATCGACAAGATTATAACCTGATGGGGCAGATGGTGTGAAGTCGTCCACCATATTGCTGGTTTTCCATTGATGTAGCAGCCGCTCGCAAAATAACAGTTTATGTGTATCACATTCACCGGAAATATGCTCACCAGCTGAGAGGATTCGTGGGTTTGCCAGCTTCGTAGATTCGCGACTCGAACCCCAGCATTGGACCTATGGTATTCGGTTCTGTGAAATCGATATCGTAACTGCAAAATACTTCTANCGCGACTCGAACCCCAGCATTGGACCTATGGTATTCGGTTCTGTGAAATCGATATCGTAACTGCAAAATACTTCTACCTTCAGCATGTTTGGGTTACCATGTAGTTTGAAGGTCACATCCGACAGTACAGATTTCTTGATAGTATTGTCGATGTCCTTCAGTTCGTATGCCCGGAACATGGAATTCACATCTTCTTCTATGTTGGATATGGAGTTATAAGTATGAAAATCTGTTAGTCCGACGACCCATTCACTGTCAGCTCAGATGACTTACCACTTAGAATGATGGTCAAAGACATACTGACTAGCGAATATAGGTGTGAAGGCCTTTTATGTAAAGGGTAATGAACTCTGATTCGCCTACATTATTTTAATCCACTGCATCAGATTACGAAAATACAATTGTCAGCAGCAACATGTGTTCGACATTAGCTCCATATCGTGGTTGTAAGTCAGTTTCCTATTTATCAGAATATACCGCAGTTCGGGCGGAGGACACAAATTACCGAAACTGTTATAGTATACCACAGGTTCACCATGCTTGATGTATGTTACCCAGTGCATACCAGTCTCGACTGTGGTATCCAGGTTGTTTATGGCACATTCGTCACATTTGTGTTTAGAGGGAGAAGCATCTCGCTTGAACATACTGCAAAAATTGCCTGCAAAAAGTTACAAATCCTCATTGAGAGGTAGTTTCAGTAGAGATTTCATTGGTGCTTCTTCCTGCTGTGACACTTTGTTTTTCTTGCACTTTCTACTTGGTAGGCTTGTCGTATGTAAAGTCCTTAGCATATTTTACCCATGGCAATAGCTTACATTTTATGGTTATTGCAANTTGGTAGGCTTGTCGTATGTAAAGTCCTTAGCATATTTTACCCATGGCAATAGCTTACATTTTATGGTTATTGCAATGGTATTCCTTCAATTGTTAAAGTTCGTTCGAGGCTCGTTTCACCATGCTAACGATATTTGTTAAGACCCTGGTGATACCACCCACAGCGCTTATTGCAGGTATCAAGGCAGGAAGGAATCCTCCCATCTTTATCTTCCCTCTCCTCTTGGAATATCGTCTAGTTTTCTTCACCTTAATACCCATCTGGACCTTGGCCTTCATCGCTTTGGGAATGCCCCATTTGTCTAGTTTTTCACAGAGTCTGGTGACCGGTGCACGATATATTTATTCCGCCATATGCGCAAGTATCTTGTCTTCCTGGTTCCTGACTAGTAGATCCTTGTGCTGGTAATAGGCGATATCATGCCACTTGCATGCCTTATCTAGCATGTTGAATCCTGTGTCGCCACGTGCCAATGTTTTAGCTAGCGTGGTTCCCAGTCTGCAGAATCTGTACCAGGAAATGTGCAGCTCAAAAGGTAGATTGTTGATCAGTGAACAATTCGTCTTCCAGATTTGATCTTTTTTCTATGATTCATCACATAATACTGTACTACAAACCATTATATACCCTTCCTTTATACGTTTTCGTTTCTCTAACATCGAGATAATCAACTAAGATGTTAGTCTTTTCGTCCGCATCACAAAGGAAGGTGTCGAAACCTCACATAATATGTGTCATGGCAAGTTGTTATACAATACCACGAGAGGACTAATTTGCGGCCCATCCAGTTGCAGCAAGATGTGCATGCTGTTGAGTTTTCTCGAATAACCTAATGGTATTAGGTTCGAGAATGTGTATCATTACCCAGATCCCTTCAGCAATCAAAATACCAGCAACTGGCATGTGTACTCCAGGCCATGGATGATGTGAAATATTACCCTTACAGCGATAACGAAGCCATAGTGCCACTGAGTGAAGCATTGCAAATGCTTATTATTATTTTCGACAATGTTGCGTGTGATAAACATACTTGCATTNTTGGTAGGCTTGTCGTATGTAAAGTCCTTAGCATATTTTACCCATGGCAATAGCTTACATTTTATGGTTATTGCAACGGTATTCCTTCAATTGTTAAAGTTCGTTCGAGGCTCGTTTCACCATGCTAACGATATTTGTTAAGACCCTGGTGATACCACCCACAGCGCTGATTGCAGGTATCAAGGCAGGAAGGAATCCTCCCATCTTTATCTTCCCTCTCCTCTTGGAATATCGTCTAGTTTTCTTCACCTTAATACCCATCTGGACCTTGGCCTTCATCGCTTTGGGAATGCCCCATTTGTCTAGTTTTTCACAGAGTCTGGTGTCCGGTGCACGATATATTTATTCCGCCATATGCGCAAGTATCTTGTANTCTAGTTTTTCACAGAGTCTGGTGTCCGGTGCACGATATATTTATTCCGCCATATGCGCAAGTATCTTGTATTCCTGGTTCCTGACTAGTAGATCCTTGTGCTGGTAATAGGCGATATCATGCCACTTGCATGCCTTATCTAGCATGTTGAATCCTGTGTCGCCACGTGCCAATGTTTTAGCTAGCGTGGTTCCCAGTCTGCAGAATCTGTACCAGGAAATGTGCAGCTCAAAAGGTAGATTGTTGATCAGTGAACAATTCGTATTCCAGATTTGATCTTTTTTTCTATGATTCATCACATAATACTGTACTACAAACCATTATATACCCTTCCTTTATACGTTTTCGTTTCTCTAACATCGAGATAATCAACTAAGATGTTAGTCTTTTCGTCCGCATCACAAAGGAAGGTGTCGCAACCTCACATAATATGTGTCATGGCAAGTTGTTATACAATACCACGAGAGGACTAATTTGCGGCCCATCCAGTTGCAGCAAGATGTGCATGCTGTTGAGTTTTCTCGAATAACCTAATGGTATTAGGTTCGAGAATGTATATCATTACCCAGATCCCTTCAGCAATCAAAATACCAGCAACTGGCATGTGTACTCCAGGCCATGGATTATGTGAAATATTACCCTTACAGCGATAACGAAGCCATAGTGCCACTGAGTGAAGCATTGCAAATGCTTATTATTATTTTCGACAATGTTGCGTGTGATAAACATACTTGCATTCAGAATTACTTTATCATGTGACAACATACACACTTGAGTCAATCTTATTCGCGTGTTCCAGAAGAGTTACTATGCGATAATGTGAATTTCCTCGTGTGGTTTCGCATGGATTATACGAACTTACGGCATGTGTATGACAACCACATCAATTAGGGTATGAAATTCGCAGAGTTCAAGGATATGCATCCTTTGTGCTAGAATGAAGGGTATGGCATATTAGTAATCGATAAGGATTCGTCGGTACATAAAGGAAGGTACANCATCCTTTGTGCTAGAATGAAGGGTATGGCATATTAGTAATCGATAAGGATTCGTCGGTACATAAAGGAAGGTACAGGTGTGGCTTAGATAAGTTTATAATAAGATGCCGACCATGAGTCACGACACCATTTCCAAGTACACACGTTTTCTATGCTCTAACGATAGAAATGGTTTGATGGAAGCTCGCCTCACTGCTGTTCGCAGGGGCCTGTCGCTTCTTGGACAAAAGACCGAAAGCATGTAAAATGAAGTGGTGGAAGATTCTGTAGCCATCGACCAGCATGTAGGGGGAACAAAGGTATGGATAATAGACCTGATCAATNTGAAGTGGTGGAAGATTCTGTAGCCATCGACCAGCATGTAGGGGGAACAAAGGTATGGATAATAGACCTGATCAATATGTGAAATGCACAGAGTTGGGAAAAATGGAATAGTCCTCAAAATATGTTAATGACCAAATTGGCTGCGAAAACCGATGTAGCGTGGCAAGAGGGTGCTGGATGCGTGCATCGACCGTCTGGAAAGGATAGAAAATTGACTTTCCTCAACTCGAGAGTGAATATGTGTATACACTCGTGTGGTTGCTTGTTCATNTGAAGTGGTGGAAGATTCTGTAGCCATCGACCAGCATGTAGGGGGAACAAAGGTATGGATAATAGACCTGATCAATGTGTGAAATGCACAGAATTGGGAAAAATGGAATAGTCCTCAAAATATGTTAATGACCAAATTGGCTGCGAAAACCGATGTAGCGAGGCAAGAGGGTGCTGGATGCGTGCATCGACCGTTTGGAAAGGATAGAAAATTGACTTTCCTCAACTCGAGAGTGAATATGTGTATACACTCGTGTGGTTGCTTGTTCATNTTGGAAAGGATAGAAAATTGACTTTCCTCAACTCGAGAGTGAATATGTGTATACACTCGTGTGGTTGCTTGTTCATTCCATTCAACGAATGATGGTGGACCGAACCGAACTGACGACTGAGCTGCAGCGAACTATCGAAGCTGATCGCAAGAAATATCTGCTCGCGAAAAGTAACACACTAGTTCTCGAGAATCAAAGGGAAGAGGCATACAAGCCAATCACCACCCATCTCGGTGTTTACCTTAATTAGCATTCATTTTACTTAAGCACTTGCCTGTTCTTATAAATTTTATTAGGGGAACGGACAGATAGCTCTATGCAGGTGCAGACCTGTGAAAATGTTAATACTGCTCTTCCCCCATGTAGAAATGTGAAAAAACGACTTTGAAGAATGTATGTATGAATATGTATGAACTCCAATTACTTGATATCGTGCAGGTGCAGATCTGTCAAAAGGCTAACACTGGTCTTCCCCACATGTGAAGACTTCACAGTTATCCGACAACATGCAGGTGGCAGATGTGAGAAAACGATTTGGAAGTACGTACACATGCACATTTGTGGACTCCAGTTACACGATGCTGTGCCAGTGCATACCTGTGAAAATGCTAACACTGCTGTTGCCACACAAACACAGAATTATTATTTTAACTATGACTAGGTCAGCCTGCCCACGAATGCTTGAAAACTCAACTCCAGTAACCTAAATACCTTATNTATTATTTTAACTATGACTAGGTCAGCCTGCCCACGAATGCTTGAAAACTCAACTCCAGTAACCTAAATACCTTATTTATTATACTAAGAGAATATTTTTAACACTGCTTTTTCCAAAAAATTTCCGCTTTAAAGTTTAATTTTATTTTTTTTTGTTTTAAAAAAGAGAATGTTTATTAAGTTCTTTAACTAATACACTTTACATTTCCTTTTTCTGAATTGATAGAAAACATGACAAACAATAACAATAACAGATAAAATGTTTGACAATTATACACATCTTTATTCATTAAACAATTTTACAATTACCTTATATTTTCACATACATATTATGCAATATTACTTAACATTGAGAAGCAAAAAGGTTTTATTTTTAATGTCCTGTTTTTCTTCATTTAGGTTGCGATTTACCTTTACATTGTTCGTACATAGACAAGCAAGACAAATTTTAATATGCAAAGTCTTTTTATGAGAAATTCTCTGAAGTTTTTGTTTACACACACACACACAGCATGCTCCTAAAAATATAATTTGCAACTATAGAGTTATTTACACTATGTTGCTCTGTTGGAAACACTTATTCTTTAGTTTTTTTTAATTATCCATGGTCCTTCCCATCCTCATCCGGAGACCTCTTCTTTACCTCGCACGGCAGGCTGCGACAAGTCATGGTCCGCACGACGAATGGAACCATGTCGTTTTCTTCGTCTGGTAGGATTCTATGCGTCTCGCTATCGCATTTTTCACTGAAGCAAAGCACTGTTTCCTGGCCCCCTTGTCTTATCGCATGGTCCCTAAGCGGGATGCCTCCTTTAATGATTATAGTTTCACCCTAATTCAGCTCCAATAGTATGTTGGTGCTGCATGGTAGGGTTACGTCCAGCCTTATATTGTACACTGCACAGGTTTGACCATCACACAGGATTCGGTCAATACAATAAACTTTTGACTTGCCTTCGGCGTTCATAATGTTTGGGTTGCATGGAGGCGCCAGAGTGTAGTAGAGGCATGCATGGTCCACACCATCCAAGGCTTCTATGTTTTTCATGGCACCTTATTACTGTCTGTCGCCCAGGCAGTAGTCCACTTGCTGGAATCCAGGGATGGCATTGGGACGACACTTCACCATACCTGACTCGATGGAGCTGGTGTACATCACCTATTGCATCGAAGATCGTGGTGGTGCGATGGGAGTATCTTTGGCAGCCATAAACCAACTGCTGCTGGTGACGATAGTGCTCTGCGTGGTGCCCTCATGTGCTGAGAGCCTTTCATCGCATGTCGTAGAGGTGAATGGGTGGCTCTGGTGCTTGATCGGATACGTGATGTGATCAGCTCTGCATGAGGTCGGCGGTGGCGTGGTCTACAGAGCCGTTCATGTTTGTTACTCTGCAGACCCTTAGATGATGGAGGAGGTGATTTCGCGCATTGCACCAACTCGCTACCTTGGCTTGACAAGGTTCTAACTGACAAAAATGGCCGACTTGAGGTTATTTCTCTTGTTAGCTGTCTAAATTCAGATCTATATGGGAAACTGACTTCAAATGCGATCTGTTGAAAAACAGATTAACTACTTGTATGCCAAAGTTCTTTTATAAAGTAATAATTCTAAAATTTTTGTGCTAGGGTTTTAACTACATGCTCCAGTCAAATGTTTTATAAGTAAACAAACAGCTGATGGGGTTTGTACTGATCGGCAATAGTGCGCAATACTGTGTTGTTGTTTAGTTAAATGTATTCATCAGTTAGTGGTGATATATTTACTTTATATAGCATCTTATCAATGATTTCTTAAAAAAACAACATATATTCAGATAACAATATATCATCAGATTTATTCCATGAAGACATAGATGATTTGATACCACCAACTACATCCGATGAAAGCAGTAGTGGAAACTGTGTAAATATAAGATAATAGGCTTGTACTTACTTTTGAGAAATAGTTTTTTAATATTATAAATGAATGTGTGATTTTTATGTTATCTTTAGTGAATAACGTCTGTTATTTTTATGTATGCCTTGGTTAATCCAGCTTCACAGTTTGTTTAAAGATTTTCATCTAATTTAATATTAGCCATACACCTAACTGTTATTTTAAAGGCGGAACAAATTGTTTTGTTTTGGAAATCGAAGAGAAATTGGTTATTTTCACTTATTGTTATGAAGAAAGGAAAATGAGACAATCTTAAGGCCAGTCATGCAGCAGCTGTACCACAACAACCTCATGAAGATATATGCGTATCAACCATGGATAACTTAAAGCTAGCCAGGAGGAGTTAAGAGGAGAAAAAGGATTGGAACCAAAAGTGTAAGATATATTATATATATATATATATATATATATATATATATATATATATNTTGCAACAATTAATTAATTGTAACAGCTGGACTATTAACTTATTCATTTATTGGTGAGTTAATATACTTCTGAGCCCATGAACTTCTAAATTGGACAGATAAAACATTTATACTACCGGTTTTCAGCTGTTGGCATATAAGACCTCCCCTAATATTATGATTAAGGACTAAATTGTTTTGAAATTTATAGAATTTTCAAATTCGAATTAAGTAAGCCAAGTCCGGCATGTGAATTAAGATATATAGCCTGGATTGATCAAATGCATGGTATCGTAAAAATGTTGTTAAGATTTAATATTTTGGTTACAATATTGNATATATAGCCTGGATTGATCAAATGCATGGTATCGTAAAAATGTTGTTAAGATTTAATATTTTGGTTACAATATTGAATTTAATCCCAATCCTACCTAACCTTATTAACTTATTTATTGGAGCGGTAAAACGAGAAATCAATATTTAGTAGATACTTGTTTATTTTGTGAATTTTTGTATAAGTTGTTTCATTTAAAATATACGAATATGTTTGTTTCTTTATAGAGGTCAAAATCAAAACACTGAAAAAGAATGTGAGGAATACAGAACAACCAAAAAGAAATTCTGAACTGAAGAAGGACATCAAAATTGCCTTTCCATTTATGCCACTTCAAGATAGAGAGTTTTACCAAATAATTTTGAAGGGCTGTCATGGCCACAAGAGCAGGGAGCAGGTTAGTTAGAATTANAAGATAGAGAGTTTTACCAAATAATTTTGAAGGGCTGTCATGGCCACAAGAGCAGGGAGCAGGTTAGTTAGAATTACCGTCATCGAGGTTTGGGTAATGGTGGAAGTTATTATAGGAAAAATTAATACGGATGCCAGATCGGTTGAGCGAAAAGACTCTANGGTTAGTTAGAATTACCGTCATCGAGGTTTGGGTAATGGTGGAAGTTATTATAGGAAAAATTAATACGGATGCCAGATCGGTTGAGCGAAAAGACTCTACTTGGGTTGTAAACAGTCCGCCCATGTGGCTACTCCTGGGCTCACCCCACGATGCAGATGACGTATTGTTTTAATATTCCTGTGTTCTTGCCTAGATGAGGATGTAGGCCCCTCATACGCCACAAAGTACCGAGTGAAAATGTTAACACCCATCTCACAAGCTGGAAAACACAGTAGGTTACCAAGTTACCTGAGGAGGCATGGTAGCACAGTGGGTAGAAGACACATTTTCAATAATGTAGCTGTGAAGCAGCCAGCAGCGAAATAAAACACAGGTACTCACTGATTTTACTCAACTGATAAAGACCCTCTGAATAGGCACTTACAAAGTCCCATCAGCTTTAGTGCACTGGCNTTCAATAATGTAGCTGTGAAGCAGCCAGCAGCGAAATAAAACACAGGTACTCACTGATTTTACTCAACTGATAAAGATCCTCAGAATAGGCACTGACAAAGTCCCAACAGCTTTAGTGCACTGGTAAACTACACTGTACTGTCAATGTTGGCACGAGGCCGATGAAAATTATTAGACTCACAAGTCTCGGCACATTTGAACTGGTGGAACCAGGGGGCAGCGCTGTCTCCGGAATAGGAAAATTAGAGAAATTAAGTTCCAAACAAAGAGTTAAGCTATTGACACTACAAGATAACCAGAACAAAGATGGCAGAGGCCCACAGACATGCAGCAAATGACTGCCCTCGGTTGGCACTACGAACCAACTGATAAAATGGTGCAGGACCACCCCGACCCCTGCTCAAAAGCATGCGAAGGATGCTAGATAAAACAAAACAAAACAAAAAGGCAACAATTACACTCAAACACATTTACACTAAAAAATNGCAGAGGCCCACAGACATGCAGCAAATGACTGCCCTCGGTTGGCACTACGAACCAACTGATAAAATGGTGCAGGACCGCCCAGACCCCTGCTCAAAAGCATGCGAAGGATGCTAGATAAAACAAAACAAAACAAAAAGGTAACAATTACACTCAAACACATTTACACTAAAAGAGAAGACAAGAGAACCCTTAAGATAAATGGATTATGTAAACACAAAAAATACGTTGGCATGAATTCAATTGAGTAACNGAAGACAAGAGAACCCTTAAGATAAATGGATTATGTAAACACAAAAAATACGTTGGCATGAATTCAATTGAGTAACATAATTTTTAATAGCTCTGGGGATATTTATTCCAGTCAGTTGCTGATTGGTATTGATTCCAAACCATTTTAATACAAAATAAAGATAATGGAAAAACACACTTCTCCCTCATTTTTGTAAATTGTAAGTTGGCAGTTCATGGCACATGGTGGACGAGTTCATTCTCACCCCGTCCTAGGGGCTGGGGAACCAGAAAACTAAATGAAAACAAATGAACATATTTTCTTAGAACCAAATTTATTCATATTTATGCAGAATGTACCATCTGAACATGACCAAGTACATGCAAATCTCCTGTTGTACCAACAAGATTTCTGCACAACCATATTTTATCTCCCAGTTCTAGTTTCATTTTCTTATGGGAATGCGATACAGGACTATAATAAAGCTTATAACAGCAGTTTGATTAACAACAGCTTCATGTACAGGAACAGTCTTCCAACTTATAATATCACGAGGGTCCATAGCAGACAAATCGGTAAATGAGGGTGTTTATGGTGTTAACGGAAGAAACAAAACTCCAACACACCACTACCAGCTTTAGCAGTCATACCTTGAATTCCAAAACTAAATATGAAAGATAACAAAATATAACTGCCTTCAACACTTTCCGACAGAAAGTATCGTTGTCCTTAGCTACATCATAATTAGTACAGTACTCACAATATTACGATGCACCCTGCCTGGATAATAACCACTTCTTGTAAATCTGTTTCTGTACATTTTGAATTACAAGTTCTCGTGACCTAACATAACTCCTTCGCGTCCGTGATCATTCAATAACTGTTCACCATGAATCACTGTTACACAATAGTTATTCGTGAAGAAATAACTGTCTTCTGTCCCTCTTCATTTTTGTCAGCAACTGTAAACAAATAAGTAAATGACAAACAAAATACACCGCAAGCTTTGAAGAGAGATATATTTTCTTTCATGTTTCATTTTGGAGTTAAAGTTATGACTGCTAAACCTGGTAGTGGCATGTTGGAGTTTTGCTTCTTCCATAAACACANTTTCATTTTGGAGTTAAAGTTATGACTGCTAAACCTGGTAGTGGCATGTTGGAGTTTTGCTTCTTCCATAAACACAGCAATATCCATAATCTCTCATTTGCCGACTTGTCTGCTTTGGACCCCTGTGATATTATATGTTGGAAGATTGTTCCTCTACATATAGCTATTGTTAATCAAACCACCGTTATAAGTCTTTATTATAGTCCTATATTGTATTCCTGTAAGAAAATGAAACTATAACTGGGATAAATAAAAATAAATTTTGTTCTCAGAAAATCTGTCCATTGGTCTTCATTTAGTTTGCTGGTTCTCCGGCCCCTAGCAGTGGCCCCAATGCTATGGGCCACTGCTGCGCTAACCATCCCTCCGATTTACTCAATCCCACCATAGATTCCGAGCAGATCTTTATCGCATTGCCCTTTGACCAGATGAATAACTGGGACACCTGCGATGAGAAGGCGTGATCCTTCTTCCCTGCCGAGAGGGCGGCTGGGGCGCGGAAAGGCTGTAATGGCTAAGAGCGTCACGCTAAAATAACAAAAGTATGGTCGTAATGGCTGTATGCATACTCGTATGCCCCTTGACCAAAGATGCGATATATTAGTTATAAAGCAGGCGCGATCTGTTATCATTGCACTTTTCCCCTGTAATGTGTGCATTACCTCAAGGTTATATTGGCTCTAGTTTATGAGTTGTTTGAACTGTTGTGACTGGCCAGTCCGCATATGGATTATTTAGAGTATCGTTAGTGTTGGAATCATGGGCGCCGCCAGGATTACTTTCAGGGAGGTGCATCTACACATTATACTATTAACTAATATAAAATATAGAATTATACATGTATATTATGTAAATAAATGTAATGTCAAATTCAAATCGCGCGGGTATTTGATTGAATATATTTCGCTCATCGAAAACATACTTAAT
>NQII01000465.1:453966-479622 GCA_002778355.1 Clitarchus hookeri | reverse complement strand
GGGGGGGGTGCAAGTGCACCCCCTTGTACCCTAATGCCGGCGCCCATGGTTGGAATTATATGTTTGATGACTGTTATTGCACATGAAGCTGTTGTTAATCAAACAGCTATTATAAGTCTTCATTCTAGTCCTGTGTTGTATTTCCGTAAGAAAATTAAACTATAACTGGCAGATGACATATGGTTGTACAGAAAGTTTTTGATACAACAGGAGTTTTGCATGTACTTGGTCATGTACAGATTGTATATTCTGCATAAATATGAATACATTTTTTTCTAAGAAAATCTGTCCATTGGTTTTCATTTAGTTTCTGGTTCCCCAGCACCTAGGCAATGGCCCTAATGCTACAAGCCACTGCCGCGCTAACCATCCTGCCGATTTACGCAATCCCACTGTAGATTCCGAGCAGGCCTTTATTTCATTGTACCTTGACCGAAATTGCGATATAAAGGGTATAATGCCGGTGCGATCTGTTATCATTGCACTTTTCCCCTGCAATGTGTGCATTATCCTAAGGTTATATTCGCTCTAGTATACGAGTTGTTTGAAGTGTTGGGACTGGCCAGTCTGTATATGGATTATTGAGTGTATCATTAGTGTTGCAACACTCATCTATGGGGATATCAAATATTTGGGACATAACATACTGAGAAGAGGAATTCAACAGATGTTAATTGTCGCCTTCAATTGTGACTCGGCAGAGTTTGGCGAGCGAAGCGAGTCAAACCGAACGTCACTGTGGTTTAAACCAAGATATAGTGATTCATAGCGTAGCTACATGACGCACCTAAAAACACTGATTCAAATGCGTACTGTGACAATTTACAGTGAATTTATTCACCTGTTGAGTGATTTTTAGGGACAATACACTCTTACTGTGTATTGTGATTGTAATTTACCTATTTGTTTAAAGGCGCTGCAAAAGTGAACAGGGACAGAATACTGTTAATTTTTCACGAATAACTATCGTATGACAGTGATTCACGGAGAACAGTGATTCGCCGACTACGGATGCGAAGTGGTTATGTTGGTTTACAAGAATTTGTAATCCAAAATGTACAGAAACAGATATACAAGAAGTGGATATTGTCCAGGCAGGGTGTATCGTAATATTGTGAATGCTAATTATGATGTAGCTAAGCTCGATTTACTGAAAAACAATAAGAACTCGCTAGCGATGGCACCTCAATGTGAAACTGGAGTTCCTACACACTCGAAAAAATACAGATATATTTCCACAACACTTGTACTGCATGCATACGCACTCATGGGGACATAAACAAGTGTAGAGGAGGTACACGAGGGTGTTGCTGGAACTCTGTAGCTGTTGTAGCCCCCTTGTTGCATTCATTTCTCCAGTGACTTCTGTACTGGGGGGTTTGATTAGTGATGTGTGTCGGCCCGAATCGCTATACTCTCAAAAGTTGCCTCATGAGGGCATGAATGTGGGAAAGTCACCTGACTCTAACATTACCATGGACATCGATGTCAAGCAGGTGGGGTGTAATCCCACCCCACTGCGACGAGAGTAGAGTTGTGGAGGTGCAGACACCATGTTCAGGTAAACTCCTCCCAGTACATAATAAAACATAACACTTATTTTTTTGAAAAGAAAAGGAATAAAAATGAAACAAAACTTAATGCCTACTATAAAATTATAAATTAGCTTATATGAAATATATAAAAGCAACATACATAAAATTAAAATAAGCTGAATTGTGAACATACACGATTTATTTTTTGATGTATGTTTTTATGTGTATATGCAAATGCATCTGCATCTGCATACACATACATGCATACACAAAACCACGTACACATATGGCATATATTCACAGACATATAATGGTACTATTTATAAAAATAAACTATAAGATAACATCAATTTGCAAAATTCTAAAACTGCAATTTATTTTAAGGATTTCTGAAGGAAAGAAAATTATAGCAAATAACTATTTTAACACTGAAAAAAAAACTTTATCAATATAAGACATTTTGTGTTTGATACATCTAAAATTATGTCAGTTACCTAAAAATATACATAAAATAAAACAGTAAAGCAATGTTAACTCGCACAGTATATCTAATTTATTAAACAATAACATAAGCATCAGAAATATCATTATAGTCGCATGAAGCAGAAAGTAACTAAGTTACAGATAATATAAAAGAGGATACTCCACAATAAATATTGTTCATATCAAACCCATATTTTGTGTTCATTTAAATATTTATAGCGTTACCAAGTTGTTCTGGCATAATTTGTTTAAATTTAGTGATTGAAATTGTATCTCTTTCTTCCTGAGTAAGCAATTCCAGAGTTTGGTTGCAGTGACGATGAAAGATGAAGCGAAAAATGATTTGTGTTTTGGTACTGGAACATTTTGTTGATCGAAATAATGCGTGTTTTAAGTATTGGGTGGTAAGAAACTAGACTAAAGGTATCGAGTACATCCTGTTAAAAAAATTTTTTTTAGCAAGCAGATTTTGTGCAATGATTGTCGATTTTTTAAATCAAGCCATGAGAGAGAATGTCTGTATTTGGCAATATGGTCTTTCTTTTTAAGATTAAAAATAAGACGTACAGAGTTGTTTTGTATTCGCTGAAGTCTCTGAGACAGCTATTCATGCAGGTCACTGAACACTATGTCAGCATAATCAAGGCATGAAACTATTAACGATTCTGTTAAAGTCTTCATCAATTTCGGGAATAAATTTTTTAAAATCCTTCTTAATGAATGTAAAGTGACATTTGTTTGTTTACAGATGTGTGACATGTTCTCTCCATGTTAAAGTTTCACTTAATATTACACCTAGGTTTTTTATGGACTTTGATATAGGAATCAGCTCGCCATAAAGTATGATATTAGAAGCACTAGTGACGTTTGGTGATATGAGTAGTTTCTTGGATCCAACTGTAATGCTCTGGAATTTCTTAGTGTCTAATAGTAACCCGTGTTTCATTCACCAGTTTAAGATGTTTGACAATTCATGGTTAATTGTGTCAATTGGCGACATAATATTACCGAGANACGTGTGACGTGTGTTTCATTCACCAGTTTAAGATGTTTGACAATTCATGGTTAATTGTGTCAATTGGCGACATAATATTACCGAGACGAGCTGGCTGGTATATTTGGAAGTGGTCTGCATAAATATGGTATTTACAATGTTTTAATAGCTGAGGGAGGTCATTAATAAAAATAGAAAATTGTAGGGATTCCAGAACAGAGCCCTAGGGAACTACAATTTTAATTGTGCGCCAAGTAGATTGTTGTTCTCCTCAACTAACTATCTGATAATGGCCATACAAGTAACTTTAAATCCTTTCTAACGATATTTCAGAGGAATTAAAATATGATTTTAGCTTTGCAAGTAATAGCTCATGGTCATTGGAATCGAATGCTTTGCTAAAATCTAATAGTGTCACAATCGTTAGAAAATGGTTATCCATGTTATGTTTTATTTCATCAGTGACCTGAAGAAGAGCTGTTCTTGTGCTAAAGCCCTTTCTGAAACCAGAATAATGGTTCGACCATCAGGTTGTTTTCAATAACGTACCTTGTTATCTGTTGGTGTACAATATATTCAAGGATTTTGTAAATCGTGGGAAGAATGCTTATGGGTCTATAATCACTGGAACATAGAAAATTATTTGTCTTCGTGATGGGCATTACTAAAGCAAATTTCCACTGAGTTGTAAAGGTGCCTGTGACCAGCGAATAATTAAATATGTTAGTTATTTCTCCTAAGATAAACGGCAAGGCTAGGTTTATCATGTCAATTGAAATTCTGTCATTACCCTCACTCAAACTTGGTTTTAATTCCTCTGATAACTTTCAGAATGTCAACAAGCGTGATGACATTAAAGTAAAAACGTTCTTCTACACAGTGGATGTGGGCTTTAATAAGAGACAATGGTTCGTTTTTTCTCCAGGATTAATACGGGTACATGGAGTTGCATGTCAATTCCCTGCATGCGACTGTGTTGTTTGCGGTCGATAACTCCATGGGGGAAGGGGGAAGATAATGGCTTCTGACTCCTCCTTGTCTCGTGCCACTGTGTCACCCGTTGATCTAGAGAGTGTATCAGCCAGCTGATTTTCCGTGCATGGTATATGCTACACCTCAAGATCTAAAGATTGTAGAAACATAGCCCAGTTCGATAGTTTGCTACAAGCACTGATACTCCACAAACTGTCTGTACCTTTTTACCGAGGAGTCCATGGCTAGACACTCCTGTTCATTAACATCATATCATAGTAGTGTTCTACTGGACTGAACTTGGCACTATTGTAGTCAATGATGCACTTGTTGCCATCGTTACTGAGCTGGAATAGAACAGTGCCCAGCCCGCTTTCACTCGTGTCTGTCTGGAGGTAGAAGTGACTGCTTGGGCCGTGTCGTGAGAGTGCAGGGCAGCTGCAGAAACTGCCTTTTATTTGTACAAAGCTCTCTGAATGTGTCTCAGTCCATTACAATTTTTGAGCAGGTGACAGCTATTTTGTTAATTGGGTTGTTCTGATAGCAAAATTTTGAATGTCAATTAGAAGCAACTGTTATGGAGAAGAGTGCTTGCCATTTTCGTCCGCAAGGTGTCCCAAAACTAAATACATGTTTTCCCTAGGTGACATTTATTATTTGGGCAAGTGAGATGGTTAATTACAAAGTGCTCAAGGACAAGTGATAAGTGTTGTACATGATCTTACTCGATTAGGACCGATTACAGCATCGTCAAGATAAGCCATTGTGAACTTACCTACATGACCTTCGAGTACTTGTACCATCATGGACTGGAATGCGGTCGGTGCAGTTTTCAGGCCAAAAGGCATGTGTCTGTACTGGAAGCAGCATCCATCGGTAGCAGTGAAAGCAGTTTTAGGACTTCTTCAGGTTTGGCAGATATCTGCCAGTAGCTGTTGCGGAGACCGAGCGATGTCAGGACCTTGGCATGGCCCAAGCAGTTGAGTGAGCCCATGATGTTGATGAGTAAAGGTGGTGAATTTTATGTGATAAGGTTAAGCAGTCTGAAGTTTATGCAGCATTTCCAGGTACCATCCTTCTTTGGAGCTAGTGTGATTGCGGATTTGAATGCACTGTTAGTTGGTTCGATAGTGCCTTGATCCAGCATTTCCTGAATTCGCTCTTTAATGATACTGTGTTTATGGGGGTAGTAATGGTGAGGGGTAGTGTGCACTGGTTTTGACTGGGTTAACAGAATACAATGTTCTGCCATGCTAGTGCGATGCAGTGGGTTGGCAGCGGTGAAAATGTCACTGCATTCGTTGAGCAGGTGCTGGATGATGTCACGGTACTCGGCCAGTACAGCATCATCAAGTTCGTCCAGCTGCAAGTCCGGTATTGCACTCGTGGTTCGTGGGTCTAAATTATAAACAGTCCAGCACTCTTTCTGTTCGAAATGGATTCGACTGGCAGATGGCTCCACTAATGTGTTCTTCTCGGTAAGCCATGGTATTCTTAGGATCGCATCCTCCTGCAAGTCATGTGAAACAAAAGTTGTTCTTGTTGTTTCAATGTCACATAGACACACTATTATTGCCACCTCACCAATAGTTTCGTCAGAGTGGGGCTTGGTTGCCAGTTGCACTCTTTGGTTGGTTTGATTTTATATAAGTCCACTAACTTCACATGGAAAAAGTTGTGTGATGCGGCTGTGTCTACTAACGTTTGGCACTGCTGGTTGTTTAATTAAACAGGAATGTGGATCACTTGATTTTTTTTTTCTGCAGATTTGTAAAATCAGGATTTGTTGAAGACTTTGTCCAGGTTCACAGTGGTTTATCAGGGGATAGGTGACGTCTGGCCACTTTACCCGCACATTAGTTTCCTGGTGGTGGTTTCCCATCCAATGTCTTCTTTTCACAGTTCTGGCATTCGTCATACCAGTGCATGCACCGGGCGTCACAATAACGACAAACCAATTGCGGTGGACCACGTCCTGAGCACATTCGAGCAGGGTCACCATGTCATTTTCCTCCCTAACACTCGCGTCACTAGGGGGTGAGGAATTTACACTTTTTGTAGGTTTGTCCGAAAAACTATTTTCTGTTTCCCTCACGACCACCACTTTCGCTTCGTCCTCGTGGAACCGACACGCTTGCGCGGAATCGCGACATGGTTGAGCAGATGTTGTCGCTGATGTCTGTTAGCGAATGACTAGTGATCTCATGAAGTCGTCCACTTTGTAATAAATGAGTGATGCCAGAGTGCCACGAAATTCTGGTCGCACTGTGCTTGCCACAACTTCGAGCACTTCCTTTGTTGATATTTGTGGATGATAGATTTGCACCAGATTTATTTTTGTGTTGCGAATGTGGAAAGAACGTTGTCAGGTTTTTGAGTTTCCAAAACCACGGAGGAANAGAATAACATGGCTGTGTGTTTGCAGGGAGCTGACGGTATCCACAAGACGACACTCAAAACCACGGAGGAACTTCTCACTCATGATACCGTAGTGTGTTATACCACACCACCACAGTCTTGCATCACCACTGAGGCAGTCACCCATGCAATGAGGCCAGTCTTCCTCCTCGATGCCGTAGTGCTAAAATCTGCTTCTGCAGTAGCGCAGGAAGGTATATGGGTCCTTGGTAGGTAGACTGGCGACTGGAAACAAGTTGGCATGGATTCCGGTGCTGCTGCTGAGAGAGTACGTGGCTGTGTTATTGTTTTCACCAAGGAGGGCGTGGTGCGCACCCTGGAATGTGTATGATGGTGGCAGATGGAGCTGAGGCATGCACTGTTTNCTGAGGCAGTCACCCATGCAATGAGGCCAGTCTTCCTCCTCGATGCCGTAGTGCTAAAATCTGCTTCTGCAGTAGCGCAGGAAGGTATATGGGTCCTTGGTAGGTAGACTGGCGACTGGAAACAAGTTGGCATGGATTCCGGTGCTGCTGCTGAGAGAGTACGTGGCTGTGTTATTGTTTTCACCAAGGAGGGCGTGGTGCGCACCCTGGAATGTGTATGATGGTGGCAGATGGAGCTGAGGCATGCACTGTTTACACACAAACCACACAAACCCGGGATCACACCACTCGCTCATTGTGACGCTGGCGATGAGTTCTCAATCCACAGCTGTCACAACACAGGAGCTCCAAGCTCGTTCTTTGACAGTGTGTTTGTTGACATTGTTCCCATTGACCTCGGTTGGCAACANACAACACAGGAGCTCCAAGCTCGTTCTTTGACAGTGTGTTTGTTGACATTGTTCCCATTGACCTCGGTTGGCAACACTGAAGATAGGCAGTTGAGTGGTGGGAAAAGTGATAGATGGCCGTGGTAGTTCTTGACACCGCACGCACTGTAAATAGTTCTCTGAAGTTACCATGGCAAGTTGCTGAGGGGTTACGCACTTGTCGTGGAACAATCGGTGAAGAGAACTGGGCAGCTCTTAACAGCGAGGTCTTGAGAGGCGATGAGGATGATTGAGGTGCATATGGAGCTGGGCCAGAATGAAAAAAAGGGGTGGTGGGGGGAACGGGCGATCCCCGAGAAAATCTGCCGACCAGCAGCATCGTCCGACACGACTACCACATGCGAAAACCCCAGAGTGACCTGGCCGTGGATTGCACCCGGTTTCATCTTGGTGCAAGGCGAGCAGGCTAACCACTCAGTCACTGTGGCCCCAGAACACTTAGTGGCTCCGAGCGCACTGTTATGGGGGGCTGTGCATGTATACAGGTAATCACGCGAAGGAATGCGATTTGTTTCGGCATCATGACTTTGAAATCCAAACAGATATTGTGGC
The DNA here is from genome assembly GCA_002778355.1 of Clitarchus hookeri. Classification (NCBI taxonomy): domain Eukaryota; kingdom Metazoa; phylum Arthropoda; class Insecta; order Phasmatodea; family Phasmatidae; genus Clitarchus; species Clitarchus hookeri. Next base: position 471,854 of record NQII01000465.1, on the reverse strand, counting down.
CCGCTTCCGCAAATTCAAACAGACGTTTGTTCTTCGAAAGATAAAGCTGTTTCTAAACAACTTAGGTGGTCTCAGATTGTTCATGAGACAACACAAACAAAGCTGTTTATTAGCCAGACAGTTATGACAGACACGCCCAGGAAGGCGGAGTTGAGTCTTTAATAAACAGGATATACACAATGCCAACACAATGGCTGATGACAACACAAAAAACACGCAATGCAGAAAAGAAATTATGAAAATGTCAACACCTAGTGTACTACTAAACATTCAAAGGAATGTTTATTNACAACACAGGAGCTCCAAGCTCGTTCTTTGACAGTGTGTTTGTTGACATTGTTCCCATTGACCTCGGTTGGCAACAATGAAGATAGGCAGTTGAGTGGTGGGAAAAGTGATAGATGGTCGTGGTAGTTCTTGACACCGCACGCACTGTAAATAGTTCTCTGAAGTTACCATGGCAAGTTGCTGAGGGGTTACGCACTTGTCGTGGAACAATCGGTGAAGAGAACTGGGCAGCTCTTAACAGCGAGGTCTTGAGAGGTGATGAGGATGATTGAGGTGCATATGGAGCTGGGCCAGAATGAAAAAAAGGGGTGGTGGGGGGAACGGGCGATCCCCGAGAAAATCTGCCGACCAGCAGCATCGTCCGACACGACTACCACATGCGAAAACCCCAGAGTGACCTGGCCGTGGATTGCACCCGGTTTCATCTTGGTGCAAGGCGAGCAGGCTAACCACTCAGTCACTGTGGCCCCAGAACACTTAGTGGCTCCGAGCGCACTGTTATGGGGGGCTGTGCATGTATACAGGTAATCACGCGAAGGAATGCGATTTGTTTCGGCATCATGACTTTGAAATCCAAACAGATATTGTGGCCCGCTTCCGCAAATTCAAACAGACGTTTGGTCTTCGAAAGATAAAGCTGTTTCTAAACAACTTAGGTGGTCTCACATTGTTCATGAGACAACACAAACAAAGCTGTTTATTAGCCAGACAGTTATGACAGACACGCCCAGGAAGGCGGAGTTGAGTCTTTAATAAACAGGATATACACAATGCCAACACAATGGCTGATGACAACACAAAACACACGCAATGCAGAAAAGAAATTATGAAAATGTCAACACCTAGTGTACTACTAAACATTCAAAGGAATGTTTATTNAACACGCAATGCAGAAAAGAAATTATGAAAATGTCAACACCTAGTGTACTACTAAACATTCAAAGGAATGTTTATTATGCGCTGCTTTTAAATGGTTGCAGTAGAAACTGTGTCGCTTCTACAATAATGACAACTAAAAAATTAGAAACAATTACATATAAATTTACCCTAGTGGGGGGCCACGGAAGAGATAGATGACCCTAGATATAGAGTGAACATTAATTTGAACATTATAGGCCATACTTTCCCACAGGAGTTTCTAGTTATTTATAATTTACGAGTAGATGTTATACTGGGTTGTGATTTTATTCGTAAATTTAATGCCATACAATTCTTGAATCACAAAATAAAATTTTTTAATGGGAGCAATCCTAGCAAATTACTTTAGGTACCACTGTAAGAAATTGTGTTAAAAGAATGAGGAGTTAACACAATGGAACATCGCATACACATAATAGAGACATTTGACAATGATCGTGTACCAAAGTTAAAAGATAAAATAAATAAGGAACTGAGTCATAAACAAAAATCAGAGTTGCTTAATATGATAACAGATTTAAAAGACAGTTTTGCTGAAAATATGCTAGAGTTTACACAAGCTAAACATTTCGAAATAAAATTGAAGTTAACAACTGATTAGCCCATTCATAGGCCACCCTAACATATAACCCCAAATATTAGGGAAAAACTAAATAAGCAAATAGAACAAATGATAAAAGCAGATTTCATAGAAAAATCAGACTCACCTTATGCAGCTCCTAGTCTGATAATCAGAAAAAAGCAAGGAGACATTAGATTTCTTACAAACTTTAGACTTCTAAATCAATACATTAGAAGNGTCTGATAATCAGAAAAAAGCAAGGAGACATTAGATTTCTTACAAACTTTAGACTTCTAAATCAATACATTAGAAGGATTCAGTATCCATTATGTAGAATGGAGGATATTCTAAACACCCTTCATAGCACAAAATATTTCAGTTCAGTCGACCTATTTTCTGGTTTTTATGCCATCCCAGTCAGGAAACAGGATAGGCATATGTTAGCTGTTACCATTGGTGACATAGGTTCATACCAATATAGACATATGCCGATAAAACTATCTTTAAGTCCACAATACATTCAACAGATTATCGATATTTTATTAGGGCCATATCGTTGGAATACTGCAATCGCATATATTGATGATATTTTTATGTTGGGTCAGACGCTGAAGAACATTTAGATAATAAACAGAAAATATTTGAAACATTAAGGCAATTGAATGATAAAGTTAATTTATAGAATGTAACTTTGCTCAGCAAAAAATAAAAATCTTAGGCCATTTAGTTAAGTCAAAGGGGAATTAAAACAGAGCCAGATAAGATAGAGGTTATTAAACAATTGCCAGCACCCGTTAATCTAAAACAGCTTAGATGATTTTTATGACTGACATCCTATTTACATAAATACTAAGTACCCNGCCAGCACCCGTTAATCTAAAACAGCTTAGATGATTTTTATGACTGACATCCTATTTACATAAATACTAAGTACCCAATTATGCAGCAAAAGCAGAATCATTAATTGAATGAACGAAAAGTACCGTTAGTTTTAAATGGCGAGAATCTCAACAAAGAGCATTTTTACAACTTAAATTAGCACTTCAAGAAGCACCCATTTTACATAAATTGGCAAAAAAAAACTACCATTCTAGCATGCGATGCTTCAAAAATAACTATAGGTACAGTTATAATGCAAGAGGGCCGAGACAAAGCTAGAAATATTGTAGCCTTTGCAGCGAAAAAAATTTCCACTAACGAGGTTAGATGGTCAACAACATAGAGAGAATTAGGAGCCGCAAAATATTTTGTACATATTTTAGACAATATTCGAATGGTAGGAAATTTATAATTTAAACTGTTCTTGCTAATTTAAGATACTTAAAGAGTGTGGCAGAGCATAATCTAAGAATTTAGAAAATGGTAGTCTTACTAGTATAATTTGATTTTGAGGCAAAAATTGTAAAAGAGAATCTGAATACACAACCAGATGCCCTAAGAAGAGTTTCGACTGTAGGAACAGCGAAAACCATAGCATAGACAATACAATTTATAATGTAAAGGACCCAGTCCATAAAAAGTGTGTACAGTGCATTAGCAGGAACTATTTTTCAAAATAAATAAAAGGAACAAAAAGTAATACAGAGTATTGCTAAATATATAAAATNGCATTAGCAGGAACTATTTTTCAAAATAAATAAAAGGAACAAAAAGTAATACAGAGTATTGCTAAATATATAAAATAACAATATAGTGAATTTAAAAACTCGCTTTATGAGCTGACTCATACTTTATATCCAGCTGCGAACATAAAGTTTTCAGTAGACTTTCCAGATAGGTTCGCCATACCAATTGTATAAGCTGTGGCAGAATTATATGGGGTCAGTATTGAACTAATTCAGGAAGGTCTGAATGACAAATTTAAATACATTGCGCTAAATCCAGTNTATTATATGGGGTCAGTATTGAACTAATTCAGGAAGGTCTGAATGACAAATTTAAATACATTGCGCTAAATCCAGTAATCAGGGTACAAATAATAATGGTTTCTAGTTCAAATAAAACAATTTTTATACCAGTATATAACCACGAACAAGAATATACAAACATTGAAAGTGATATGGATATATTTCTATGCCCGATTACATAAATAGTGTCAAACTCTCAGTTTCAGGGAGAATATGAGAGGGATGGACATATACAAAAGGTCAAAACGGCCTTTGTGGAGCCAGAGAAAGCGGATGCGAAATATCTTAAACTTGCTAGGCGATATAGTATTGCCGCAAAGGGGGAAATATACTTAAAGGTACGCATGCCTTCAGGGGAAAAACATCTAGCATTCGTACCCAAACATTATCAAAATGATATAATAACAGCACATCACGATTCCCTACTGGAATGTAGTCATTTTGGAACAATATAAACCCTTAGCAGAAATGAAACAAGGATATCATTGAGACACGATGAATAAAGATGTCGCATAGTATGTAAAAAAGTGCGAAATTTGCCAAAAAAACTAAAAGTAGCAGTAAAGAACCGATCGGGCAGCTACAGCTGATTCAGCCACCTCCATTGCTAAAAACATGAGCCTTGGATGCTAAGTGTTCCATTCAAAAATCAAAACAGGGCAATCGGATCATTTTAATTATGATGGAATTTGCAAGCAGATTTGTAGTTGGCAAAGAGGCCAAAAGTATTGATGCAACACCATGCGCCGACGTTATCAAAGAGGTAAGTTTAAGATATGGTTTCCCGGAACAGATATTAACTGATCGTGGGAAATCATTTAACAATGGGTTAATAGCTACACTGTTAAAACAGCTACAAATAAAAAATGTAAAAACCACCTCATTTAACCCGAGCTGTAATGGCCTAGTGGAGAGTATGAATAAGGTAACTGGACAACAATTAATGGCATATGAGCATGACGATCCAGAAAGTTGGCACAAATACCTGGATTTCATAATTTTTAATTTTAACACTACAGTAAACACAAGCACTCAATAAACTCAATTTTACCTACTACATGACGTAGAGGCAATGCAACCAATACACGTCCCATTTAGATAATTTTCCATGCTAACAGAAAATTGGGATACTCAATTACAGACAAAATCAACAGATCCAGAAAAGTNCCATTTAGATAATTTTCCATGCTAACAGAAAATTGGGATACTCAATTACAGACAAAATCAACAGATCCAGAAAAGTGATTTTGATAAGAAACAAATGTAAACACAACTAATGTTGGTTATTATATCTGGGTGAAAAATCATTCATGACATAAGAGATTGGCATTTAAATACAAGGGACCTTATCTAGTAGAAAAGGTTCTTGGTCCAACAATACTACTCGTACATGTCGCGAAAACAGGTAAACAGACACATGAAACATTTAGCGCCAGGAATATTAAAATCACGCATGTTTAACAATAAAATGACACGTGTTTAACATGTAAATTTGCTGTATATTTCAGGTACCAGCAGGCACAATGCAACATGCGGCAGCATCGCTTACCGTCTTCAGTCTGTGTGTGGTATTGTTCACACAGCCATGGATGACATACCGGACACATGCTGGGGTGTATTGGAGACAGCTGGATTCAAGATTGTACTAGGAGGAATAATTTCCTGTGGTATATAATATACCGATAGAAAAACCTACATAACCACAAGCACTCGACATATGGCTACACAGAGCTTGTGCAGTTTATTCCACTAATGTTTGCACGAAAGCTAAAACTATAAGAAAAAATATATTAACAATACAGGAAAATCTGATAACTGAATTCCTCAATTAAGTGGATATTCCACTTCGCAGCAGGCGAGGAATACAAGTATGAGGTAATCTCGGATCATGGTGCTGTAACATGTTGACCGGCAAACATTTTGATAAACTTGTTACAAATGGCAACTATTTATCAAAAAAAAATTAATACTCCACAATGTACAGTTCAAATATCANATTAATACTCCACAATGTACAGTTCAAATATCAGACACACTGTTAAACTCAACAATTGCAAATATTTTAAAATTAAAAAATCAAACTGAGCATAGAATGAATAGTCTGGCCGAGGCAATAAATGCAGTTACCAAAACATTAAATAGACAAATCACATTAGCAAACCAAAATGAACCTGGAATTATTTTGCAACAAATAGCCATAACTATTGCATATAATAAACACGGTTATAAAAAAACAGGAAATTTTAACTTATATTTCACACTGTAAGGCAAATAATTTACCATTACATGTCATAGGCAGTCAACAAATCGCAACGGATATATATAGAGAATTGAGCAAGAAATACGGGTACAGGTGCTAGAACTCACTATCCCGGTTATAGAAATTGATAAACATTATTCTAAACCTATTTATTCAGTGCGTCATGTTTCCTACACAAATGCTTATTAAAATATAATTGCTTATTAAATCCAGTAACATACGATGGAAAATTACATAATATTATTCCTACACCATATGATTATCAGAACCAAACTTGCTACATAGCCAATGAAAATGTAAAGGTAGCAAAACATTCTCAAACANTACACCATATGATTATCAGAACCAAACTTGCTACATAGCCAATGAAAATGTAAAGGTAGCAAAACATTCTCAAACAGATGCAATGAAAGAAAGAGGTAACTTGCCAGAACATGATGAAAACCTCTATTACATTCCAAAGGAAAACTCTTTATCACAAAAACACGAATGCATCAAGGCAGCAATATTATTAAATAACCGAAAGCTATTAGACCGCTGTATGTTTTCATGTAAGAACGAAACATTGTTATCCATTAAAAACATACTTCCACAACAATATGTAATTACAAATGCTAAATTTGGTTTTAATATGTGCCAACAACTAACTCAACAAAGTAATTTCACCAACCCATATTGGTAACACTGAAATACAGCTTCCACGTGGTTGCTTTCTCAAATATAGGAATAATGTTATAATAGAAGCAATATATTTGTGCGACATACGGTTACCGAAAAATACAGGGCGCAGCAGAAATAACTCCCGAATGTGCCACCGCCATGGGCTCGGCGCTAGTGGTGGTAGGCAGCCCGGGGTTGTGTCATAGTGCAGCACCACTGCTGCCATTTCAGTCGCCACCATAGCATGGAGCGTTCGTCCTTGAAACCTATTTTAAAAATGGCGATTCTGTAATCACAACGCAGCGATTATTTCGTACGCGTTTCGGAATAGGTCGGCACGGTGCAGTCCTTGACAGGAAAACCGTTCTATTGTGGGTTAAAATTTTTAGATTCACAGGTTCCGCTTTAAAAAAATGGACCGCCAGGTAGATCTCCACAAAACATTCAATTACTCCAACAAGCAGTTACCAAATCTCCAAGACCTACAGCCCGTAGGCACGCTGCCAGCTTGGGAATATCTGATCGTAGTATGAGAAAAATTTTACACCAAGACCTCCACTTTCATCCGTACAAAATCAAGGTTGTGCAGGAACTTAGTGAACGTGATTGGGCCAACCGTATTGCATCTTGTCAGGCTATCCTGGAAAACGTTCCAACAGACGCAGTTGTGCTCTCAAGTGACGAACCACATTTTCATTTATCAGGATTCGTCAACAAACAGAATTTTCGATATTGGGCAGAAAATAATCCTCGGCAACTTCATGAGCGACCTCTCCATAGCCAACGTGTCACTGTTTGGTGTGCTGTAGCAGACTTTGGAATAATAGGCCCGTATTTTGTTGAGGAGGAAGGACGAACAGTTATAGTAACGTCTCATCGTTACGTAGAGATGCTACACAACTTCCTGGAGCCGAAACTGAATGAACGTGGAAATCCTGCTGTATGGTTTCAACAGGATGGTGCCACCGCTCACACAGCAAGAGAATCTATGGCAGTCATAAGACAAATGTTTCCAGGGCGTTTGATCTCACTGCGAGGCGACATCCCGCGGCCAGCTCGTTCACCCGATCTTACCACCTGTGACTTCTTTCTCTAGGGCTACCTGAAGACTAGAGTCTACAAAAAAAAACCGACGACAATCGATGAACTCAGAGCTGCTATCCGACACGAAATCGCGGAAATTCCACAAGAGATGACGAGGAGAATAATGCGTAATTTCAGGGTGAGGCTTCAGACATGCATAGACAGTGACGGTCGGCATTTGAGTGAGATAATTTTTAAAAAGTAAGTGAAAATTAAAAAAAAAGTTACGTTTAAAAATTAAGTGACAATTAAAAAAAGATTATGTTTAAACAATAATTGAAAATTTAAAAAATTTATGTTTAAAGATTAAGTGAAAATAAAAAAAAGGTGTGTTTAAATATTAAGTGAAAATTAAAAAAATTAAATCAAACTAAATGGCAAACAGAATTATTTTAGATGGTTTAATAAAATTTTGACTAGAATCGTTTGTGTATTTTTTATTAGGCTTTAAAATTCGGGAGTTATTTCTGCTGCTCCCGTACTATGGTACAAACAGTAATATCAATTCATTGGATGAAAATTAAAACATTCTAAGTTGATCAATCAGCTCTTAACTCGGGTATTCACTTTAATAGGATCAATGAATCCCTTGACACCATCTGGCAAACTAAATACATGTATTTATAAATGTTACCAACATTACCACTGGTCACACAAACTCATCTTCCGTCAGACGACAACATACTTTTTGTATTTTTTTTTCAATGCACGAATATTCGTATCTAACGACAACAGCTATAATTGTGTTGTTGGCACTGGTCAGCATTTTATGCATTCACATTATACAAATATCAGCAATATTAACGACAATAACTAAGCAATGCGTTATTAGATCTGTTACTCACAGCTCCCCAGTACCCCCCTGTAAGCAGTTTTCCAGCTACAGTGCAAGAGGAAGAAACAATCCAGGAGGCAACAATACAATTGTGTGCCAAAAGTCATGGAACATGGTAAACAGGCGCTTTGAACTAAATAAAACGGCTCTGAAGACAAAATCATAGAACAGTGCGAATGCGAAAAGTATCAACAGGTCCCCAAGAAGGGGACAGCGATATGCGCATGGTTGGCAACACTTGAGCCACGAGCGATAATCACATTGCGCAAAAGCCGGCAAGTATCAGTACGTAATCAAATATTAGTTAGTAAGTGCGACATAATTCACAAAATATAATGATTACAAATAATTATAATTATAACACAAACACGAGTTTTACATGAAGTATAAACTCTGAAAATAAAATTCTAAATGGCGCAGCCAATGCGCAAAACTGGTAATAAAGTGCAAATCACGTGCGCACATGCGGGAGAATGTTACGTACACATAACAACATAAAATTAATTTGAACCGACGACGGTTAAATGGTAGTGTCTCCAGAAGCCCGCATGAGTTTAAATAGTTTCGTTGCAGTTCGAACTGCAGCTCCAATACGCCGGCCGGCCGACGTCACAATAAATAACATAACGATAAGTTGCAATTAAGTAACGAACAAGTATGCTCACGCATCATAAAAAGTGCACACGGAACCACCTAGCTCGCTAATACAAGTACACACACAATAAGTAAGAAATGCAAGTCACTAATACACAATTACAGCGCGCTGAGCAAATCACCCATCTGTACCGCATCACGTATCGCGAGAAGACAGTTGAGCAGCGTAACCTTTCCTTTGACTCTACCTTCTTCATGCTGGCAGGACGTAATTTACGTCACTTGCAATAGAGTCAATCATCATACAGGCAAGAATGTTAGAAACAATCATATGCTTAAATGTTAGACTAGGTACAATAATATGCCCTGGGGCAAGGCCAATAATAAAAATAAAAATAAGGAAAAGTAAAAATATAATAAGTAATGTTTAGAATGATGTAGTAAATGTACAAATAATAGGAATAGTAAATTAAGGTTACATTAACCACAAGGGAACTACATTAGACTAGCATAAACTGTGTAATGAGATTTAAGATCAATATAAATATTTTGCAAATCAAATAAAGTGACAGGACAACAGGAAAGTGTTGCAGCTAATGTAAATACTAGAGTTGTAAAACTACGCAGTATGTATTGTTATTGTTCGATAGTACTATATTACAAATCATTCACCTTGGATTTTAAAATGTCAGTTGGATAGAATTATATAAAGCAAGAAGCTATGGAGTGGAATGTAACTGCTTGCGAATAAAATCAAACACCTCCTACTCCTAGTAAGGATGGCAGCAAATTTCATTATTTAAATTGGGGGATAGTTCACAGCCAATATTTACATCCCAAATTCCCGCCAAGACATGAAGTCCAGGTCTGGTGCAGAGTAAAAACTAGTGATAAATATACTTAATTAAAAATATTGTGTTAATATACTTAAAAATTACTTGAAGTATTGTAAATTAGTAATATTACCAACAAAAGGCAAAATAACATACAGAGTAATATAAATAAATGACAAAATGTAAATACCTAAGTAAAGATGTAATAGTCACATAAGAATACAATCAAATTATGTTATGTATACTGTGTACAATGCTAAATTACAAATACAAGATGTTTTATTTCAAATGTCAAATTGTTAAAAAGACTAAATTATCATGTAAGGGGGATTTAATCATGTAATTAGTAAGGCTTCACCTACCCAGAAATAACCGCGATTCTACATGTTTTCCAGAACATGTCCGGCTCTCCGCACCAACCTCCCCTCCTGTACCTGATCCGCAACGGTAGACCGCGACTCTACATGTTTTCTGCAATCTCGTGCAGCGGGTTGGTTCGCCAGAGATTCTCCCTCCTGTGCCTGAGCCCTAGGGTATAACAGGAGACACCATTCAGAGCTCTGATATTATGAGTTCACCTCAGGTTTAGGACTTCCAGGCATATAATTGTCACAACAGACATATTCACGTCAGGTATCATAACGTGGAGGTGCACTCAGCCAAGCATTGTTCCAGAACACGTATATTTGGAGATTGAACAAGGCTCCTAATTGGGAGTAGTTGAATACACCCCCGCGACTCTACAGTATGATCAATAATTGAAAGGTACATTATCATACCACTGCAACGTAATCCCGTGGCAACCACATTGGCGTGAAATCAGGTCCCCGCCAGGGAAGGGCCATAATTCTACGCATCCAAAAGGGTCCACCTGCAGCCTCTTTGATGCATTCCGCAAGTACTGGCCGCTGTTGCCACCCTTGCAAATCCATTCATCACACCATGTCGGTCGACGACGATCGCTATGTTAACCAGGAGGGTGCTGTTATTGTGTCAAGGATAACGGACAGGGCATAACGACGCCTACGGAGAGCTGGTCAGCCAGGAAAGCGGAAAGAGTAAATCGAGAGGACACACAGCCAGACTACATAAACGCTGAGACAACAAGGTTGGGTGCCGCCATTGCTGCAAGACTCCTGCGGACGTCGGCTGCAGAGGTTCAGCCGCTGAGGACGATCAACGCCGGCGACGTGTGACCTTCCAGGCAGAGCGGGCCTCATCGAATCGGTTCCAAGTGTCTCAACAGTGACGAGTCTGGTATGGAGAGCTTCGTAGAGACACCCTATTTAAATGTAGTTTAGTCACGTCCACCAGACGTGGCTTTAAGCGATTTGTCTATTGTTAATAAAACAATAAACACAATGTTTTGCACTTCAACAACACTGTATGTTCGTGATTCTTTATTTGGAGACCAACCCATAACCAAATCGGCTAAACATAACAGCACTTAAGAGTGGATTGGCTAAGTACATCACACCAACACACATTGCTGCATTTTCTCATAGTTCTGCGGAACACTGTCGGTACTGTCGGAGATTTGTTAAGCACAGCACATTTGCAGCACACGGTGTCGTGGACAGGGTTGATGATACCCTGACCTGGCGAGAACTTAGACAGTGTTCACACACAGATCGGCTAGTTGGTCCGTGGTGGTATGCGCCACTGACTCGAAACAGAATTCGTTGGTGATATTGGCAATGTCCTTGTGCAGTCGCTGGGAATCTTCAAGATTAGAACACTAACAGGTGCTGGTTTGTAGTTGCCCTAATGGGAATGGATCCAGATCCAGTAGTGGGCGCACTTACTTCAAACACAAACATTCCACTATGCCATTGGAGGTGTGCCAGTCAATCAACCCACTGTCATGTAGCAGTTGGCTGATGCACAGCTGATCTTCGCCAGGGTCAACAGACCACATGGTCCACTGCTCCCTCCCCTGCACAGTGCATGGGAGAGGTAACCCGCCCGAATAGATGGAGGGGTGGTGCTGCCACACACACACACGCTCACTCACACTGCCTGATGCCGCCTTCCTGTCTCGACTGGAGTGGAGAGAGAGAGAGGAGTTTGGTGTTGCTCTACAAGATGGCAGCAGTCGGTCCAATTAAAGGCCTCCCTGTTATTTTTCTCGGCAGCTGTGTGCTTGGGTGATGGTCACCATGTTGCTGGTGAATTTTTCCATGCTGAAGAAAAGTTCTGTTGAATCAGTACTGGCACAACTCTTTTCTGATGTAGATAAGGGGGAAATAATTAGGTGCAGGAAAATTGCCAGCAGTTTTGAGAACTTTGTAGAACGGATACAGGGTATTGTCACGTCAAATTTCATTTGCAACGACAAAAATCTGTACACTCTCAGGTTAGGCACCCAGGCAGATAGTAGGATTTTCTGGCAGAAAAATGGCGTAGGAAAATGCGTGGAAAAATTTAACGTAGGAATTTAACATAGAGCGAAATTAGCCAAACCGTAGGGCGACATTTGATGGGCTGTTGTGACATCAGGAGCGGGGAACAAGTTGGTTACAATTATGGTCATAGGGGTTAGGGTGATGATGGAGGATCTTGTAGAAAAAAATAATACAGGTGCCAGCTCAGCTAAGCGAAGATACTCTTCTCGGGTTGTGGGCAGTCTGCCCACATGGCTGCTCCTGAGATCACTCTGCGACACAGATGAGGTCGTGTTGTTAAAATATACCTGTGTGCCTACCTATAAGAGGATGGTTGCCCCCATAATATCCCACTAAGTACCGAGTGAGACTATTAGTGGCCATCTGACACAACGGAAAACACAGTAGGTTACCAAGTTACCTGAGGAGGCATGGTAGCACAGTGGGTAGAAGACCCATTTTCAATCATGTGGCCGTGAAGCGGCCGACAGCGAAATAAAACACAAGTTCTCACTCATTAGTTTTACTGAAATGATAAAGACCCTCCGAAGAGGCACTTACAAAGTCCCAGTGGCTTCGGATGGCTGGCAACCTATCCTGACAAAGTTGGCACGAGGCAGATGAAAATTATTAGAGTCCCGGCGCATTTAAGCTGGCAGGACCGGGGGTGGCGCTGTCTCTGGGCTAGGAAAATATGTATTACATTTTGAACAAAGTATTAAGCTATTGACATTACATGATGACCATCACAATGATAGTGAATGCCCACAGACACGCGGCGTGTGACCATACGTGCTAAGCGCTACGAACCAACTGACTAACATGACGGAGGCCCACCGAGACCCTGGCTCAAAAATGCGAGAAGGATGCTGTAACATACAAAACACTTACAAAAAGGCAACTGTTACACTTAAACACACTTACACTGAAAAATAAGACATGGACACTTGATTATTACTTTACATAAATGGATTATGTAAACACAAAAAATATGTTGCCATGAATTCGCTTGAGAAATGCAATTATTAATAGTCTGTTACTGATTTAAATTGATTACAGGACCATTTAATATAATATTAAAATAATGGATAAATACACATCACCCTCATTTTTGTAAATTGTAGGGTGGCAGTGGACAAGTCTACTCTCACCCTCAATGTGAAACTGGAGTGTCTAAACACTCGGAAAAATACAGATATATTTCCACCACACTCGCACTGCACACACATGCATACACAGGGACATAAACATGTGTAGAGAGTACCTCTACATGAGGGGGTACATGAGGGGGTACATGAGGGGGTTGCTGGAACTGTGTCTCCATAGTAGCCCCATCTTTGCATTAATTTCCCTAGTGGTTTCTCTAGTGGGGGGTTTGATTAGTAATGTGTGTCGGCCCGAATCATTATGCCTTCCAGAGTTGCCTCATGAGGGCATAAATGTGGGTTGGCCACCTGATTCCAGCAGTACACGGGACGTCGATCCTGGAGTGGGGGAGGGGGACGCGGCGTGCATGCATCCCCATCACACTTCGCCGAGGCTAGAGTCATGGAGGTGTAACTGCTGTGTTAGGTCAACTGCCCCAGTAGAGGGTACATTGTTGCTGCACAGGTGCAGCAGGACGAATGGGCTAAGGTAGAGGGGCGGCACACATACATTTTACATTTGGGCTAATTCTTGAACCTTTGGTGTAATTTATAAAGGTTCGATTTATTTATTCAATTTGTTTCCATGTGATTTAACAGAAGATTTTGTTAATATTAATATTTGACTTACAACTTATTTTTTCTGTGTTTCAGAAATGATAATAAATGTAATATTTTGACAAAGATCTATGTGCAGTTACAACCTTCTCTCTCTTCCGAGTATCGAGATTTAATTCTATAAGTTTCTCACCGTATTTACTCATGTCACATACAAAATAGCCTGGGCTTTATATGTCGTTAACAAAAATAAAAACTGTAGATAACATGCCAATTGTTAACAAATAAAAGAAAAAAACACATTTAAACATAATTATAATATAAATATCGCTAAACTAAACTTAATCCTCATTTTTCTCTAAACTAACACTGATTTTGTTACAACCTTGTCAAACCAAGCTAGCGAACTGCGGGAATGCAGAGTGTCCAGAATGGAAGTTGTGCAGCCCTCGAAGCACTCCTTGCGGGGCAGGTAGTCGCGGATATCTTCGTCCTGCTGCAGGTAGGCTGGAAGTTCTTGTATACATTCCTAACTTCGTGGAACGTGTACATCAGCAGGAACTCTTTCTGCTAAAATTCCAGTTCTTTTTCTGGAACAAAGGCCCTGAGTGTAGCCTCCTGTATGCCACGATCGCCGAAATTATTTCCTGGCCACAGGGACAGCAAAATATGTTTTTTAAAATAATTTTATTAAAATTTTATTGTTAAAATAAATTTCAGGGGTATGGGTTGCATGGGGAGGAGGGGGACAAACATCCAATATGAGCACTGTCTGTGAGCCCTGGCTGTGATGTCAATCAAGATGACGGACAGCTCCCGGCTCATACTCGATCCATCCTGCTCCAGAAGGAACATATATACATTAATGACACCATGTTGCGAATTATAGGGGCCGAGCTAGAATTACTCACAGACTATGACAAATATATGTTCGTCAAGAAATGGATCTGTGGTGGCGTGGTCCAGTGTATGAAGAGTCATGCAGTGGCGGACAACACCTATGCACTCGAAACGTTCGATCCCAGCGAGCCTTCCACCTTCGTACAGTATTTGATCGCCAATAACATGTATGGCTGGGCCATGTTGATGCCACTGCCCATTCGTAATTTCAGGTGGGCCGACACCAATATCTACATCATGTGCGTATCTGACGATGGGTCAACAGGTTAGATCTTAGAGGTGGATATCGAGTATCCCACGACCCTGCATGAGGAACACCATCATTAGCCATTCCTACCTGTCAACCAGTGCCCGCATGGCTCCAAACAGCCAAAGTGTATGACAACTCTGGAAGACAAGAAAATTACATTGCCCATTATTGCAACATAATACAGGCACTGGAACATGGTCTGAAGCACAAGATAATTCATGGAGTGTTACAGTTAGTGCAAAGTCGCTCGCTAAAACCATACATTGGTTTAAATACTGCAAAGCGACAGGCAGCCAACAATGATTTCGAGAAGGAATATTTTTAATTGGCGAATAATGCGACTTTTGGCAAGCTGATGGAGGACAACAGAAAATAGCAAACATGGAATTGGTAGGTAGTGAAAAGTGACTGGAGAAACTCGTGGCAACACGGACATTTCTTGAGCGAACAATTTATGATGAAGATCTTTCCCTAATCTACCTGCAACACAAATCCAATATTGTTCCAAGTGCATATGCACAGTGCAGTGCTCGACATGACAAAAACTCGCATTTACTGGTTCCAGTACGACATGATGAATACCCAGCACAGAGAAAATCTGAAGCTCCTACACTGGAAAGTAAAAAAAAATCTGGTATAAGTGTGCTTATGCAAATAACAGAGGTGTGGAACAAATCAGAGTAACGCTGACACTCTTCCCCACCTGTGGCATCAGGATGGTTCATAGGGTTGGAGTTAATTCCTCCAGGCACAGACTATAGGGTGCCTGGGATTTGAGGGTAAATCAATAAGGTAGTCTTTTGATGTTTCACTTTACTGGATGGATATATTGTCTAGACTTAAAAAAAAAAAACATACAGAAACACTTCCGAGGTGTGGTTTTCTATTTTCGCTAACTCGGATTAACTGTGGGCAATATCGCGAAGGAGGGGGGAGGGGGGCTTCTTTGGATGGCGACTTGATACTTAACTCGGCTGTTGGTGCTGGTATGTTGTCGGCTGTGGATGAGATCCGGCGATGTGGGCGGCCTTGGAAAAGGCCAGCGTTTGGTGCTGTCTCCCCTGGACGGCTGCTCTGGGTTCGTTCTGACGTCCTCTCGCGTTGTCCGATGCAACTGCTTCTCTTGGCGCAGTGATAACGAACTGTCCTGTTCACTAACTGTCTTACTGACGTACTCATGTACTGATGTACTGTTGTGACCGGGGGTCCGATCTCCCCCGGCCGCACTCGGTGTGGCTGATCTCTCTGTGTGCGGTACTGATGAACTGACCGATCATCTACTGATTACTGATCCCGAACTCACCTAACTTGATGCTACTCCCCACGTGGGAAGTCAATTAACACATTAAAGGTGCACCCCACCTGTGGTGTACAGATAGTTCCTAGCATCTTTGGTTAATGTTCAGTGGCACAGACTATAGGTGCCTAGGATTTGAGGGTATTTCACACAATGACTTCATCACGACTTCTTAGTTTGGAACAGGTTTATTTAATGAGAATTTACTTATACATTCCCGGCACTGTTGTGGGAATTTACACATACTTTAACGCCCTGCGAGTTGAAGGCCTGAAGGGCTGGTTACAATGTTCAATGTTCTGGCTATGTTTCCAACGCTGTAAGGGCATTAGGTGTCAGGATAGGTCCCTGAGTGACGATGGGGGGTTACTTATCTGCACATGTTGCGTGGTAGTTGTTCCGGCAGTTGAGGTATGGTGAGCTGGATGGCCCGGATACATTCTGGCAGTTGATGAGGTCTGGTAAACTGGATGGCCTGGTTAAAGGCCCTCAGTAGTTGGCTAGTTGCACGCGGCTGGCTTTCTCTCGACGTGGTGCCCCCCGTTGAGGCTCACCACTTGCTTCCATTCTCGGTGAAGGGTAGTAACGAACTGCCTACTACCCTACCATGTCCCGGCGAGGGACCCTGTGTAGGCCCCACCCGTCCTTCGCGGCTACGGGCTGCACTGGACAATCCCACTTGCTCGACATGGCACTTCTCGGTGAAGTTCACCACTCGACTCCGCCTTCGCGGTGCATTGCAACTGACTGACTGGAAACTGACTGACTTATGCGGTAACTAGCTGGCTAACTCGCGTCCCGACATGGTGAAACTACACGTCCGACGTGACTCTGGTAACTGTCTCTGAATTTGGTCTGCATTTCGCGTCTCGCATCCCGATTTGGCTGACCCCTTAATGTCGCGACTGAATACCTGCTCATTCCGGGTTGGCAGTACCGAACTTTCGCTACTTGCTGCTCGTTACTTCGACTGACGGATGTGACTGACCTCTCCCTGTGCGGTACTGACGAACTGATGTACTGTTTTGGCCAGGGGTCCTATTTCCCCCGGCTTTCTCTCGGAGCGACTGATTTTCAACTGATCACTGATGCACTGTCGACGAACTGTCTCTCGAACTAACCTCTCTGTGCGGTAATCTTCTGACTGTCTACTGACGTACTGCTGTGGCCAGAGGTCCGGTTTCCCCCGGGCTTCTCTCTCTGTGCGACTGACCTCTCTGTGCGGTACTGGAGAACTCTCCGGGTCTACTGACATACTGCTCTCTCTCTCTATGCGGTAATAAATAACTGCCCTCCACCCACCCCGCAAAGAGGCTTATATCCCTTCTAACCTCCCTCCCTAATTTCCGACACATGTCCCCTTGTTGGGACGAGGGGGGCGGTGAGAGGAAGCAGAACAATGCACTTCAAAAAC
>NQII01000465.1:356754-453780 GCA_002778355.1 Clitarchus hookeri | reverse complement strand
GGGGGGTTGGTTGGTGACAGCGCTGCCTCTAATTTCCTGTTACGTCACGCGCCAATGCGATTCATTCGGCAGCACCTATATAAGACAACAAGCATCTGGCAAAGTTGCTATATCGGTTACTGCTGCTACAATGGCAGGTTATCAAGATTTAAGTCAGTTGGAATGTGGTGTTATAGTCGGTGCACGAGAGATGGGGCAAAGCATCTCCGTGGTAGCGATAAAATTTGGATTTTCGCATACAACCATTTCACGAGTGTACCATGACTATTGGGAATCCAGTAAAACATCAAATCTTCGACATTGCTGTGGCTGGAAAAAGATCGTAAACGAACGAGACAAACAACGACTGATGATAATCATTAAACATGACAGACGTGCAACTTGGCGCAGATTTCAATGCTGGGCATCAACAAGTGCCAACGTGCGAACTATTCAACGGACCATCATTTATATAGGCTTTCGGAGCAGAAGGCCCACTCATGTACCGTTTTTGACTGCACGACACAAAGCTTGACGCCTCGCCTGGGCCCTCCAACACCGTAATTGGACTTTTGATGACTGGAAACACGTTGCTTGGTCTGACGAGTCTCGTTTCCAATTGTATCGGGTGGATAGATGTGTACGGGTATGGAGACATCCTCATGAATCCATGGACCCTACATGTCAACAGGGGACTCTTCAAGCTGTTGGAGGCTCTGTTATGGTATGGGGCGTGTGCAGTTGGCGTGAAATGGGACCCCTGATATGTCTAGATACGACTTTGACAAGTGACTGATATGTAAGCATCCTGTCCTATCGCCTGCACCCATTCATGTCCACTGGGCATTCCGATGGATATGGACAATTCCAGCAGGACAATGCGACACCCCACACGTCGAGAGTTGCTACCGAGTGGCTCCAGTAAAACTCTTTGGACTTTAGACACTTCCATTGGCCACCTAAATCACCAGACATGAACATTATTGAGTATATGTGGGATGTCTTGCAACGTGCTGTTCAGAAGAGATCTCCACCACCTCGCACTCTTATACATTTGTGGACTGCCCTGCAGGATTCATGGTGTGAATTGCCTCCTGCATACCTTCAGACATTAGTCGAGTCCATGTCAAGTAATCTTGCAGCACTTCTGCGTGCTCGCGGGGGCCCTACACGAAATTAGGCAGGTGTACTAGTTTTTTTGGCTCTTNTAATCTTGCAGCACTTCTGCGTGCTCGCGGGGGCCCTACACGAAATTAGGCAGGTGTACTAGTTTTTTTGGCTCTTCAGTATATATAGGGACACAGATATACTCCTATATGATATTCATGACCAGGTATTTTACACAGACATGCATGGTGATGCTGAATGTTTCAGCAAGTTTGACACGAGCGATTACCCATCAACACACCCCTATGTTTCGTCAGAAAACAATAAAGTCGTCAGGAAATTCTGGGATGACTGTAGTCGGAACATTGTGACGGAATTTGTAGGGCTCAGAGCGAAATTATACTCATATATTTATGGTGAGAAGGTCACTGAAAAGGCTAATGGAAATAGGAATTGTGAGGAACAAAATAAAATAGAATTTTCCGATTATGTAGTTGCATTAAATGAGCTGTTAACCAGACTTGTAACCATGAACACCACATGATAACATCAGCATTTATTGTATACAAAGTCTGTAAATATATTAGCTCTGTGCTGCTGCAATGACAAGCGAATCATATATGAATATGGAGTACTGTAACCTTTTCGTAATTCTGGGGGCTGTGTTTAATAGGGTAAATAATAATAACATCATCACATCTTGGTTATACATGTTTATTTGACGGTAATTCATACTAACATTCCCGGCAATGCAACTACTTTCCGAGACTTAACTCATGCATTATTAACCCTGCGAATTGTGGGCCTGAAGGGCTTATTACAGTGTCCCGACAGCTTTGTGGACACTAGGAGACAGGACACATTCCTGAGTGGCTATGTTGGTACTTATCTGTATTCTGATGATTGGTGATGCTCCAGCAGTAACTTGTGTTTGTGTTCTGGTGAGTTGGGTGGCTCTTTTTCAGGCCCTCTAACTGGCTGTCGTTTGCATGCTGCACTCTGCTGGCTTCCTCCTTCGGCATTGGCTGACTGACTCCCATGTCCCGGCGAAGGAAACTTGGTAGGCCCCCACCCTGGCATCTACCTTCTCGGCGCGGGGTTGCACTGGACTACTCCCACTCACTCGATGTGGCGCTCCTTGTTGAGGTCACCACTGGACTCCTGTTCTTGGCGTAGGGTTGTAACTGACTTGGCTGACGTCTGCGATCCAGCTCCCAATGCCTGACGCAATGCGCATCCCAGTGTGGCACTTCTGAGCGTCAAGCCACCTGGCACTCGTCGTTTTCCGGCGACAGGGTATCACTGACTGACTGTCTCTGCGAACTGACTCTCGCCCAGCACCCCATGGCACGGGAGATTACTGGTTGTCTGTCCCGATATGACTGACCCCTTAACACTGTCTCTGGTTGACTCTGCTGGGGCCCGAACCCCGGCCTCAGTGTGCGATATCACTCACCTGATTGACGCATTGATGAACTGGTTCAACTGACTATTCTGATGTGGGGCTTCGGCGGGCCCCCACCTGACGCCTTCCGGCGCAGGATAGCACTAACTGACGTAACTAACATGACTAACTCTGCCAGGGTCCAACACCCCTCCCCCTGGCCTATCGGCATCCCGATGGACTTCCTCTCTCGACATGCGATTCTGACTGACGGGGTCGACTGCTCTCACGTAACTGATCCCCCATTGTCTCACAAATTGGCTTTAAAACTATTTCCACCCCCCTTAGAACCTTACACATGTCTTCCCTTGTTAAGGGAAGAGGAAAGGGGGAGGTTCTGAACAAAGGCCACATCCTCCACATGCCAAGGCTCTTGAGTGTGGAGAGGAACGGGATGACCTGCGGCGCCACTGACAAACCCTGTCAGCTTTTCTACAGCGCGTGTTTCCCTTCAGCATGTGTTTTAATGTGGGTGGAAATCGCCAGTCTATCTTATCCTTTCTTTGGCATGTACAAGTTTCATGTGGTTGNGGGGGGTATGGTAGGGTATGGCATGTGCTGTGATAGCTGAGTTTTTACGTTGAATATGGCACACATCAATTCTGTTACCTCATAATTGTCAAAACAGTTTGGAACGAAATTAAATTAAGGTGTAAATGTTTCATTTACTCAATGTAATATTCTGGCAGTCAACATCTGTGGTATGATGCAGAACCTCAGATTTTTAACATATTTTGGTGCAGTGGTTAGGCCACTTGCCACCTACTATGGTCCTCATCATACGAGCGGAAATGCTGATCGGCCAGGCTGTGTACCATCGATCGAAACAAATGGTAGTCGGAAGGAGCAACGTCTGAGGAGAGTATCGCAGGTGGGGTAAGACCTCCCATTTCATCGTTGCTACATAAGTCTTGACTGGTCTTGCGACATGTGGCCGAGCATTGTCATGCTGGAGGATAACTTTGACGTGTCTCTCTGTGTAATGTGGCCGTTTCTCCTTCAAAGCTCAGCTCAAACACATCAATTGCGTTCGATACCGATCCCCTGTGATGGTTTCACACGGTTTCAACAGCTCATAAGATACCACACCGAGGTTACCTTGACGCCATGCATATTCGGTCTGGCCGTCGATGTGGAGGCATGCCCGAGCATTCCCCATGGTTTTCTGCGCCTGAGATTATCGTAGTGGACCCATTGTTCGTCGCCGGTCACAATGCGATGTTGAAACCCTTTCCGATTCTGTCTTTGAAGCAGCTGTTCACAAGCAAAGAAACGCCGTTCAACATCTCTCAGTTGCAACTCGTACGGAACCCAATTTACTTGCTTTGAATCATTCCCATGGTTTTGAGGCGTTTTGAAATTGCTTGTTGCGTCACTCCTAATGATTCTCCCACTTCTTCTTGCGTTTGGCGCGAGTCTTCATCAAGTAATGCCTCCAATTCGGAATCTTCGAAACTTTCCTCTCTTCCACCGGCATGCTTGTCCTAGACGTCAAAATCGCCACTCTTATAGCGTTGAAACCACTCACGAAACGTTCATTCTCTAAGAGCAGCCTCACCGTACGTTACCTAGAAACGGAAGCAGAAAATCAACAATTCCGGCAAGTGCCGAGCATTTGGCACGAAAACTAACATCTTCGCTCGAGAATAAATTTATGATGAAAACACAAATTCACTAATGTGGTGATGTCGTTATGTTGACAGATGTCCAAGCTTAATGTGTGGCATTATTGATCTACATATTTCCACCAGTACTTATTGCTGCAGCCGTCGATCGAAAAACGGTGGAAGCAAAGTTGTACACCTGATATATATTTTTTTATTCTCACGTCGGACCTTTTAAATACCACGCCAAATTATAGATCCCCATTTTCGTTTACAATTTTACCGTGTATTTGATTGATTTTTAAACATATAAAAAAAATATTCTCCTGTCACTCGGAAAGGCACCCGATTTTTCTAAGTCCAGCAGAAAATAATTTTTTTGTTCAGGTCCCTATGCCGTACATAATAGTTACAGATTGCTTAAAATTTGTATCAGTTGTGCATGACTACTAAAAAGTGCGAAATTAATGTAACGTCATCGCTAAAAGGCTTCCTAAACTAATATCATTAATCGAATTGTGAACCTCGTATCTCACTGATTCCTATTGTTACATGGGACGCCTGAGGAACGTATCTGAGTTCGTGACGAATGAAGGTCTTAGTAAAAATAAAATAACTAAATTTGATTACTAATTTATTCACACAGCTATTACTTACAGTATTAAATTTTCCGTCTCTGCTATTACTCTTTTTATTTAACAGTGAGAACAATATTTAATGTTTATTTCAACTCTAATTAGCATCCTTATTAATGTCTGTTTGGTTACAGTCAATTAACTCATACTCATCATTAACATGTGTTCAGTCTATCTGTTGCCATCATTTGTAATGTCTTTCACTCACGCATCTAGTTCAATAGTACAGCATGCCAGCCACACTCTATACTGCTTGATACTCGCAGTCGCAGATTTCCCTTCCGCTGGTCACTTCTCTCGCCACTCGTCTTCTATCGCTTGGAACTCAGCCACTCATCCATTCAACAGAAACTCATATCCTTGCTCGGAGGCCTGTCACACTTTTATATCGTTCACCCTGACTATCTGGAAGGTTCAACGCACCCCGAGTCACGCTGAGAGAACGAGGTCAGTAATCCAGAGCATTATTCAGGTAAATGCATAAATCATATCCCCTGAAGGTCAGGAGCGGCGATCCGCCAAAGGGTTATCGTGGCAGAATGCCTTCATAACTCAAAACGCTGGTAGGATTATCACTCGCTTGCCATTAAAACATACTATTGACCCATTATCATATCACGACTCTCTGTCCTCCTCCTCTTCGCTCGCTCACGCGGGGCGGGCTTAGGTCAGCGGCATAGACCTGTGACATGTAACACCATATACGATGACTAAAACTGAGGTACTTGTTGCCTTTATTATTCATTCTTAAAACAGTTTACGAAACAGGGGTGGGGGGAGGATTACATCATTTCCCCCCTAAGTCCGAAAGATAATTAATATTGTTTATAGTTTCGGGTTTCGAACTCATCCTTGCACCATATACCTCGCCTTTGAAGATTGCTGAAATATTCATATCAGGTGCGTATAAGCAGGTAAACATTAAGAAAATCACGTACAAAATTAGTTAAAAATGATCCAAAACTCGGGTCGTTATTCGAACTATGTACCTTATATATCACTTTAAAATCTTTATTCTCCATAAAAAAAATTGTCTAAAAGCCTACATTATATGTTTCATACACCATGCATTTATATGGGATTTATTCCATCATTTCTTACTATTTCTTACTACGATTTTTATTCGTGTTGCAGGTGGATTAAGGAAAGATTTTCATCATAATTTGTTCGGTCAAGAAATGTCTGTTTTGCCACGAGTTTAGCAAGTCGCTTTTCACTACCTACCAATTACATTTTTGCAGTTTTATTTTGTTCTTCATCAGCTTACCAAAAGTCGCATTTTTCACCAACATAAAAAATTCCTTTTCGAAATTGTTGGTGGCTGCTCTTTACTTTGCAGTATTTAAATCAATGCTGTTTTCAGCCAGGTTCTTTGCTCTAACTATAACACTATGAATTTTCTTGGTCGTTAATAATTTTCTAGTGCCTGTTTTAAGTAGTGGTAGTAGACGATGTAGTTTTTCTTGTCTTCCAGAGTTGTCATAAGCTTTGGCTGTTTAGAGCTGGGTGGACACTGGTTGACAGGTAGGAATGGCAAATAACGGTGTTCCTTATGCTGTGTTGAGGTATACTCGAATCCACCTCTAGGATGTAATCTGTTGCCCCGTCGTCATGTACTAACATTACATCGATATTGGTGCCAGTGTACCTGACATTACAGATGGGAAGTGGCACCGACATAGCCCAGCCGCACCGGTTATTGACATCCAAATACTGTAGTAAGGTGGAAGGCTTGCTGGGATCGAACACTTCGGGTGTGTAGCTGTTGTACGCCACCACATGAAGCTTCACACACTGAGCCACGCCACCACGGGTCCCTTTCTTGACGTACATTTATTTGTCTTAGCCCATGAGTAATTCTAGCTTGACTCCCATCATTCGCAACATGGCTTCGAAAGCGAACCCTGGCGTGTTGATATAGTGAACAGAGTTCAATCCATATGTATAAATACACAAATCTCTGATATTTTCGAAAATATCTGCCAGAATTAGCACCTCCTTCTTCAGGTACAGGTCGGAATACTTTCCCAGGGATGTGCAGCCAAACTATTGCCAGATGGTCTGGGCATGGGCGTATTCTTCCTTTGATAATCTAGAGTCTGTCAACCTGTTGTAAAATTCTTCTTGCAGAAGCAGCTGCTACTCGTTCAACTTATGTAAGCTATCAATGTAATAATATGAGTACACGCCTTTGTGTGCGACGAGGGGCAGTTGTCGGGCTCTGAAGAATGTTGCGATTTTGCTAAATTTATTTCGAGGCAAATCCAGACTTCGGGCCTTGAAATGGAACATATCGACAAACTGTATGGAAAAACGATCGCCCAGCTGCTTCGAAAATGAATTACCAGTTTCTTGGGACGGTGGCACAGCCAATTGCAACTAGTGGAAGCAGGCTCGATGTACTGCCCGGTGAAGTGGTCATGGTTCCTCATCTTGTAATATTCATGTGACTGAATGGTGCAGTGCAATAACAACATTTCGTTGCACTTGTGTGACTCGCCTTTTCAGCTGGTACGAGTGGTGTCATCGCCTTTGAAGTGGCGTAAATATTTTTGATCATATTTTCCATTATTACAATGGCTTCCATGAAGTGTTTTTCCATATCCGGTCCCCTATACAGTACTGGTTATTTTGGCAGTAACGTGGTGAGCGATTCAGGAAGTCCATTATTATCAATTTATACATTTATACAATACCAGTATGCCTCGTGCTTCTGTTTGGCATGCATGTAGGAACGACTGGGGTACGGTTCACATGTTTGAATGGGCTTGAGTATTGCCTCAAAGTCCACGTACACAACAATCGATAATTTATTCATGTGGTGGTAATTTTTAAATTTTAATACTGGATGTCTTCTATCCTACCCCAGCTGCGCCATCTCGATTGTCGCTAGGACATTTTCTTTGCAGTATTTATTGTGTTCTTCTAAACATAACTGCCCTTTGAGCACGGAATTTCGCGGAAAACATAGTCAAATGTAAATCCCCACATGGGTCTTGTGATTATGGGACATCACCTCTGATCTCATAAAATGCTCAAAATTCTTAATGTATTTATACAGATAATTTTCCTCTGTGGTCAACAGCAGCAGGTCGAAGTGTTCAGATTTATCTTCTTTCCCCACATGTATGGGCACGAATTTCTCTTCGGCACTGAGTGAGTACACACTGACCAATACAGCAGGGTTGCTGTTTTCAAAAATGTTGATCTGTCGGAGCGGGGTCAGGAATTTCAGTCCGGAAAAGTCAAATTTCTATTCGAATTCGTGATAACGGTGATCGAATCACTGTGGATAAGTACCTTCCACAAATCGCGCTAAAATCGCCCCTTATGCTTTGATTACAAAAGACAGTTCAAGAATCTATTAGTTAATTCTTGCCACACCCACTTTCAGATCGGCAACAACCACCGACTACTGCCTATACACGACACATTGAGGGAGTATCACACTCCGATAGCAAGAGCGTAAGTGTATATATGATGGCAATATAGCCGGTGCAGAACAGGATCAAAAGCCACTGTCCTCGCTCAGGTTCTCCGCCTAGCACTGTGGCTGTGGGGCAGACATGTCCACCACAGGCTATTCAAGCAACGCGCGGCACTCCGGTACACCCCTGCTGCAGCAGGTTCCAGCATGAAAAATTAAGTTGAAATCTGCTCAGTAAAGTTCTAACCTCTCTGGCATTCGAGGTCTTGAAGTCTCTGGTACAATATTCGCCATCGTGGGGCTCTGGTTTCGTATAGCTACAGTCCAACCATATATTATATTTGACAACTCCATAGATAAGTATCATTGTTTGTATTATGTATTCCCAGTTAGTTGTTGTTTCAGTAATTTGCAATTATGGATATCATAGCTAATTAGGTGGGAGGATGTCGAATATAGGACTCTAGTGGTAGATTTTAGTACTTCGTAGGTGGGAATCGTGCTGGACGATGCCGCTGGTCGGCGGGTATTTTCGGGGATCTCCCGTTTCCCCTGCCCTTGCATTCCAACGCAGCTCCATCCTCACCTCATTTCACCCTCATCGACTCTCAAGACCTCGTTGTTAAGATACGCTTAAGTTGTAGTGGAGTGAGAAGTCCAGGCTGCTGCTAAATGGGTTTGCGAAATCCATGAACCCACATTTACAAGACGTAAATGGAAATGAGATAAGTTTAGCCCCGGCGAAAATCCTGTCGTTCTCTTAAGCAGTGTATACATTACAGAGCATTTTCCCGTAACGTTACAAAGAACCTAAAAGAGGACTGTTCGACTCGGTGTTCGGCCTTTTATGTCGCATTTTTTACTGTCCTGAACCGAGCTCGCAGCTACAACGAGCATTCGCAACAAAACATGTGAACCATGTTAAGTCCAGTCACGGCTACTTCCAAATTTTCTGAAGCCCTGCTAAGTTATACTTCCAGTATATTCCTCCACTTCATGCAAACCAAGCTTTATACAACCATACAATTTTACTTCGTCATTATATTGAAAATAAATACCTGGCATAGTCAAAAATTAAAGAAATATAATGTTCCTACTAAGTTCTATATGTGCACCGACCGATAGTTTGGTGAAATTTGGTTCGCTGGTTTAAACGTTAATTAGGGGGGGGGGNGGGGGGGGGGGGTGCATACATCCAGGCAGACATTCACATGTTTTCATAATTCTATCTTTCGAAGGAAAGTAGGCTAAAAAGTTTCGAGAAACTCTAATCTTTCCACACAAAAGGATAAAATTTTAAGACAGTTTTGAATTAAATTTGATGTAGAAAGCATACAAAAAATAAAGTTTGAATATAAAGCTAATCCGCAGAACTGTAACACAGAGTATCTGTTTCGCAAATATGGAAAATAAGGGTTTAATTGAAGGGGTAGGGAGATGGAGATCCTCACAGCGCCGGTCCTGGTCTTGCTCATTTCAAGTCCAGGATCTTTTACGAACTGTATGGAATACCCTTGCATTGCCAACCCACGCTGTTTACGGACGAAATTTGATGAACAATCGCTAGCTATAATCAATCACTGATATCGTTATCAGTACATATACTAGTGATAAATGCGAACATTTCGCATTTGAGTGACAATTCTAGACAAGGACTACAGGAGTAATACTGTGTTAATTGTGCTTTCTAGTAGTTTTTCAGCAAGAAGCCGTTATTCCATTCTTCCCGAAAACCGAGACAAGTAACGATAAATGCTGCATGGTGAGTAAAATCATCCAAAGAAAACAGCTAAATGTAAAATAAATTTGTGTTTTCCATTATATGTACTGACATCATAACGAGCTCGTGAGTACAAATGCTAAATCACCACGTTTCCTTATAAATATAGCCATTTCCTTGTATGAAACATTTATTCCAGATTAAGAACGACGTATTTTTTTAANCCACGTTTCCTTATAAATATAGCCATTTCCTTGTATGAAACATTTATTCCAGATTAAGAACGACGTATTTTTTTAAGTGGAAGTGTCGGCCTATCTGGTGTTTAACTGCGTTGAAGTATGTTTCAATGTATTGATAGACTGAACTACGAAACAATCACACACTTCAGACGATTCAAACGAAGGCCTTCAAGACATCACGAACTTTAGAAATACTGTTTTAGAGCATGGGCGTCGTTACTATCGATTATTAGAAGGGGGGAGGGAAACTAATTTTTAATTTATAAGCAATTAAATACAGGCTAACTTACTGTTTGATGACAAGGCAATTAATGTAAAGAAAAATTAAACCACAGTAATTGCTTTAAAAGTAATAAAATCAGAATTAAATATGTACTTTTACAGCAAATGAAATAATTAGTAGGCTACAACCAATTAATGAAAATGCAGTCGGTCTAAAAGCACCTTTTTTAAATTAGACCTGGTGACTAAAGTTGCAGCAACTTTTATATCGTCATCGAGTCGTCCGAACAAAAAAAATTTTGCACAGCTCTATTTTAAAACATATATGACTGTTTGTTGTTTACGGTAAACTGAGTACTTTTAAAGCCCTGCTTAACATTTGCTAGTAAAGAGATTGTGTATTATTCCGTCAAATAAACATTGCCGTGGGCCTGATCACTCGTGTGTCGATCAAGTGAAACTGTGAAATTATTAGAAAAAAAAAATTTCTAATAATTACATTTATACGCATTAAAAACCAGAAAACAAAACAAATTATTGCAGTATTCGCAAAATGTTTACCTAACACTTTTAATTCAGGTCCACGACAAAGAGCTACTGTTCCTTTGCTGTTACCAACTTTAATGAGCGCATGTCAGTCAGTGTGCCCATAAAATTACATGCATATAGTAGTAGTGATATTTTTCAAAGGTTGTTTGTAAGGCGCTGAGGTATCCGCGAACAGCCTTAAATCGGATACATATGAAACTAGGATACACAAGAACAGTGCACTTTTACTACGGACTTCCCCACCAGTAAAAATATAGAGTCACTGCTTCTAGTCACGCAGTTAACCCGTAGCACTTGGAAAAGCCTGCATCGCCGATTCAGCAGGCCTACTTTGCGCCTAGCGGCGGTGGGAAAATTGATGCGCGTTTTGCTGTCGGCCTTTTCACTTCCTTGCTTTTCTATCCCACATGAAGAAAATAGCGCCGAGTAGACAGGTGTTTTTAAGTCCACAATCTTATGCCGAGTACAATAACAACAAAAGGAAATAACAAAAACCAAATACGCAAATATCTAGCAGTGAGTTACAGGTAATTAGAACGTGCTTTTCATTTGGCGAAATAAAGAATTAAGAAAGCAAAATTACGTGGATTATTATTGCTATTGTTGTTTTCAGATTCGAACTTCCGTAAGTGAAGTCTAACGAAAATTCTCCATAGTGTCATGACAAGGTTTTATTAAAAACCTGTTAAAAGTAAATGTATCTTTAAAAAATTGGGCATTTATGAAAATCTTTTGATTCTAAACACAAAATAATACTCTGGAACTTGATTCTTTGAAAAAGAAATTTTGATCTGCGCTACAGGGTTTAGCAGTTGGTATTTTGTGGTTGACTTTTTTTTTGAGGATGTACAAAATGCATGAAAACAAATCATGCTTTAGAGTGGGACTTAAGTCCTTTTTCCGGCAATGAACGGGATAGTTTTCATTTGCTAATATAAAAATGGTTGTTTCTGCCTAATGTCGCAATATGTTTTTCCGCTTACTTGAGACAGGACTAGACTTAACAGAAAAATTATGTCACTAAAGAATCAGCTAAATTACTGTTCCAAAAATCTTTTTTCACTTAATATGTGGAGCCTAAATGGCGGTGTATTTATTGTTGAATTTGTGTATGCTTACTGATTGCATTAGTACGGCCGATGATTGCAGGAATTTAAACTGAATCGATAAGCTATTTCATAAAGCGTATGTACGTTTTTTTTTTTTTTTTTTTTTTCGCGCTTGTACAGTGTTAAGTTTAAATTCAAACTTTGTATAATTTAATTTTTTAGACTTGTTGCAACATAGTGCGCTGCCTTTTTTTTTTTTTTTTTTTCAGAAATCTCTTTTATGTTTTTTTGGCCACGATTATGAAATTTTAAATAATAGTTTTTCTTCACCCAAAAATCTGTTANGAAATCTCTTTTATGTTTTTTTGGCCACGATTATGAAATTTTAAATAATAGTTTTTCTTCACCCAAAAATCTGTTATCTAACTGATAGCTTCTTCAGAAACCAAATAAAGCCATACCCTCGAGAAATCTTAAAGAGACATCAGAAAAATGAAATAATGGCAAAAATATGATCATATGATGTTGCAAGTGTACTGCCTGACATATGTCGAGATAAAATGGCGTTAGAAAATTGCCACATTTCTGAATCTCTGTGTACCTACCTACGTTCTACGGGAACAATTTCGAGAAATTAGTATAAACATGCGCAAAAAGACAATATTCACAAAACAAATCCTACTTTTCAAAAACACACCAACGAGTTCCAAACCTTAATATTTTTGCCAAAAGTGTAACAAGAGAATTGCATAAGCTTAAATTTCGTACTACCACACAACGTTTCCGGTTTTGATGCCTAATTATAATGATGAAAATCCTTCGTTTCACATAGCAGTAACAATGGTCCGAACAAGAATCCCGAAATCTGTCGTGTACAACCGAGGTCCGTGGTTACTGCGCATGTGCCAGTGAACTAAAATAAATTTAGTTTATTTACTACCTATTTACGTTAAAGTGAAAATAAATTCAGCTAGTATCCTAGGTAAAGTTATCTTAAGTTTATTGAATCAGAATATACGCTTATTCATGAAATATTATACGATAATCCAGTCACAATCAGTAAACACATTATTTAGTTTATGTAGAAAAACTGNCGCTTATTCATGAAATATTATACGATAATCCAGTCACAATCAGTAAACACATTATTTAGTTTATGTAGAAAAACTGAGTCATTACCAATTTAGTTTCGTTTCCATGCTATAGTTTTTTATCGTGTTTTTCTGAAAATCTCGATAAAAAACTATATGTGAAAACCAGAGATTAAATATGTCAAAATATGTATTTCATACTGAGATAATTTTGTGATAGCTGGGAGTATACTCTAGTTTGTGTTTCTCTTTTTAAATTTGTATACAGAATAGCTGAACCCATCTCCGGTTTGAATTTATTGATCACTGCCAAAGTAGATACAGTAGGTTTACCGTAGCAATATACGCGCAAGCAGATGAAACTAATGTAACAGCTGTTTGCTGCGCTAGAACCCGCTTTTTAAAGGTATTCTTGCAGTTTTGCCTCATTGAAATACTCTTAGGATGGCTGAAAACATTATTTTAGCTCTGTTCCAATGCAGTCCTCAGTAACTGTAAATATTCAGANCGCTTATTCATGAAATATTATACGATAATCCAGTCACAATCAGTAAACACATTATTTAGTTTATGTAGAAAAACTGGGCCATAACCAATTTAGTTTCGTTTCCATGCTATAGTTTTTTATCGTGTTTTTCTGAAAATCTCGATACAAAACTATAATGTAAAAATCAGAGATTAAATATTTCAAAATATGTATTTCATACTGAGATAATTTTGTGATAGCTGGGAGTATACTCTAGTTTGTGTTTCTCTTTTTAAATTTGTATACAGAATAGCTGAACCCATCTCCGGTTTGAATTTATTGATCACTGCCAAAGTAGATACAGTAGCTTTACCGTAGCAATATACGCGCAAGCAGATGAAACTAATGTAACAGCTGTTTGCTGCGCTAGAACCCGCTTTTTAAAGGTATTCTTGCAGTTTTGCCTCATTGCAATACTCTTAGGATGGCTGAAAACATTATTTTAGCTCTGTTCCAATGCAGTCCTCAGTAACTGTAAATATTCAGANAAATACTCTTAGGATGGCTGAAAACATTATTTTAGCTCTGTTCCAATGCAGTCCTCAGTAACTGTAAATATTCAGAGGATGTGAGTACCTGAAATGGAAAAGTATATTCGTCTCACCACTAATCACATTTAAAACTTTACATGAAAGTTCTTCACTGAGGTAAGGAAAGTTATTTGCGATAGCGGCGAACACCTACTTTATTCCAAACTTACTTTCAACTCGTTGACAAGAGTTATCTTGCTTTATCGTCAGCATGTCCACATTTTTCCCCTTTTATCTGTTATCACGGGCAAGATAAGGATGCGTTGGTGTATCCACTGAAGAAAACAGGGCGAGGAATGAGCAGATAGTGATAACGGCAACAGCAAATATTTAAATGATAGTGACAAACTGCAACCTTTAGTTAATCTATTCCGTTATATTTACAGTGATGGCAAAACTGATTCACTAACACTTATGCCAGCAAATAATACAGTAACATAGTAATGTCAGAAACAATTTAGATTCTATATTAATCGTATCCACTTTACGGAGACATAGATATAGAAATTTGATGAAAACATTGTGGTAAGAAGGGAGAGAAGATAGCTTTCTCGGATCAACAAAGTATGTACTTAATGACAGATAAATAAATTGGTGAATGTTCTAGCCAAATTATTAACTTGAGTACACATTTATTAAGTCCAACCGGCACACATACCAGATGGATTTGAATGAAAATGAACTTCCACGATATTTATTCCTGTTATACACAGTTGTTTATTATGAACGCATTCAATTAGANATTTGAATGAAAATGAACTTCCACGATATTTATTCCTGTTATACACAGTTGTTTATTATGAACGCATTCAATTAGAAGGGAAACTACGAAGTAACAATATTCGCCTGCAATAGGAGTCGAAAACTTCATTGGTAAACCGAAACCTCTACTTGNATTTGAATGAAAATGAACTTCCACGATATTTATTCCTGTTATACACAGTTGTTTATTATGAACGCATTCAATTAGACGGGAAACTACGAAGTAACAATATTCGCCTGCAATAGGAGTCGAAAACTTCATTGGTAAACCGAAACCTTTACTTGNCGGGAAACTACGAAGTAACAATATTCGCCTGCAATAGGAGTCGAAAACTTCATTGGTAAACCGAAACCTTTACTTGCAGACACTCAAGAAATTTAAAACGCTCGTGGATTATTACAATTCTATTTAAAAATAATATTGATTTTTGTGTAATAATCGAGCGAGTAACCTTCAGATTTGTAGTACGATGTATTAAATGTTACATCAATAATACCAACACATCAAAACGCATCATGTTTTCGGAAAGTGTTGTGATCTCCGAGCTACTAGTTTCTGAGGCATAGTGTTCGCGATTCTCCAGCCATCTCCATTTCGATCTCGCACAAGAGCGGGGCGGCTTGGCAATCATGATTGCAGAGGACCATTACTACTGAACTGTTAAAGTTTAAAGGTTCAAAACGTGTCTGTGTCACCTAGGGCTTTCCGAAGACGTCGGTTGCAGACGTGTAAATTACAGCCGCTTTAACGAACTGTTTTAGAACCAGAATGCCTAGAAATCGTTAAAAACGTCATACGAACGCTGACCCGGCTTTCGATAAGGCATATTAACTCTCGCATGGGATAGCCTGTTTTATCTGTGGTGTATGACAGCTCTGATACAGTTTTGGTGCAATTTCCTGAAAACTGCAAATACCTGTTTTAAGGTTCTAAGAAACATATACTGTGTACTCGGTATCTTTGTAGCAACTGAAAAAAATACCACAGAAAAGCAACTTAAACGGTGAAAACAGCCAAACTTCAAACTAGTTCTTCAGCTACAAGAACATATTGCGTGACAGAAGACGANCAACTTAAACGGTGAAAACAGCCAAACTTCAAACTAGTTCTTCAGCTACAAGAACATATTGCGTGACAGAAGACGAACTGCCACTCCGCAAGAACAAATGTACTGGTCCAATAGTCAGACGTTAGCCTCCTGCTTCTGGAGTCTGCGGTCCGATCCCGGGCCGAACACTTGGTTCTGTAAACCTTTTTTCCTTCAGTGCTCCTGTAATTCCCACAGCTTTCATCCCATCGCATCCCCAACCCTCTTTCACGTCTTCTCGTGTTCACTTTAGGCTCGCCAGGNCAACTTAAACGGTGAAAACAGCCAAACTTCAAACTAGTTCTTCAGCTACAAGAACATATTGCGTGACAGAAGACGAGCTGCCACTCCGCAAGAACAAATGTACTGGTCCAATAGTCAGACGTTAGCCTCCTGCTTCTGGAGTCTGCGGTCCGATCCCGGGCCGAACACTTGGTTCTGTAAACCTTTTTTTCTTCAGTGCTCCTGTTATTCCCACAGCTTTCATCCCATCGCATCCCCAACCCTCTTTCACGTCTTCTCGTGTTCACTTTAGGCTCGCCAGGAGCATCAAATATGCCCTTTCCTACCCGTGTTTTAACGGCGTTCTAGTAAATACCCATATTAAAAGAACTATTTTGGATTTTATTCTGAAAAATAAATTTTTTTTTTGCAAACAGTAATATGTAATATTTGTTTTACATAACAAAATTTAATTTGTTTGCACAATGACAAAATTATGCAGTCAGTAAGAAGTAAGCTGTAGGCAGTAGGCTCCAGAATAAATTTAACTGACACAGTAAGGATCGTATAGTCTAAGCTCAATCAATAGAAAAGCATTTTATAACATGATTTTTGAAATCAAAATAGAAGCAGGTTTTATTTACTAAAATATTTTTCAGCAGACATTTATTTTTAGAAACAGGCCAACAAATATAAATTTAAAATAAAAATCGTTATTTGGAATTTAAAAAATAATACGTGTTCTTTTTAATGTATGCACCTCTTTGATTGGATAAACATAGGACATGGGAATTTAATTTTCTAGTTTCCGATTTTTTCTATTGTGAAACTTCAACTGTAAGAAGTCGCAACTTCAATGTGTAAACTTCAGTTTGAGACAAGGCGACGAAAAATTTTCTGAATTGTACTGCTTAATGCTTACTTAAGTTTTCCAGTGTGTAAACTCTTGTTGACATAACATTTTGTGAAGTTTTGCCATTGTCTTCAGTAGTAGGTTTTTCAGAGTTGTGGATCGCTTAACAAATAAAAAAAAAAAAAACCTTTGTCATTATTTTTAGATTAAAATTCATTAAAACTCCTAATTTTTATTCTCCCATAAGAGCCCATGTTAAATATTAGTTCAGGAAAATATCTAAAAATAAAAAAAATATTATTTCTAATTAATTTTAAATAAAAATTCATTACAATCAATTAACATATCAAGAAAATAAATATAATACAGATCAAATAATCAATATAACAAGACAAAATATAATTTAAAAAATGAACAAATTATAAGAATATTAA
Organism: Clitarchus hookeri; assembly: GCA_002778355.1. Lineage (NCBI taxonomy): Eukaryota > Metazoa > Arthropoda > Insecta > Phasmatodea > Phasmatidae > Clitarchus > Clitarchus hookeri. The sequence continues at coordinate 436,296 of NQII01000465.1, read as the reverse complement.
CAGTTGCAATTTTGAGATATCTATACAATGCATAGATTATCCATGTTATATTTCTTTAAACATTTATATGTAAGTTATTTAGATCCCTCATTTAACTTTCATAANAAACATTTATATGTATGTTATTTAGATCCCTCATTTAACTTTTATAATTGTTATCATCTATTAACTTCGTATAATATTCAGGCAATGAGATTTTATTCTTAATATGTAAAATACAATTTTTTTTGCCATAATTTTGATATATAATTTGAAAATTCGTAGCTTTATATTTTCTATCCATTTCTATCTCTTTTACTGTAATAAATTCATTAGAATTATTTAACATATGTGGCAGTGCATCCATTTTGTAGCTTACTATTTATATATAAAACTGTTTAAATTATAAAAATAATTTTTTTATAATATAATAAATAAAAATATTATATGAATAATAATACAAAAATGGAAACAAAAAGGAAACTAATATATATTTAATAAATATATATTTAAGAAATGTAAAAAGGGCGGTGAAGAAAAACATACAGATTGTTTCCACTCACATAAAAACTAAAGATAAACACATTAATACATACAAAACATGTTTCAATCAACATTTTAAAGATTATTATGCCAAAAATCGTAATACACAGTTAGAAAAAGTATTTGGTGATATGAATGTGGCAAGTATGTTTGTCAATCATAATTTGAAAAACATAAACAATCATAATCAAAATTTAAAATGCAAAAGGAATGTTTAACTTAAAAAATGTAAAAAGGGCGAAAAAAAAATCTATCAATTTTTTTCCCTCGTCCTTAAACAAGAGAGAAACATTCACATTTATGTAAACAATTAACATGTTAATATATAAGAGATTATGATAAAAAAGAAACAAACTTTAAATAAGTAAAATATTAAATAATTTTTTTTTTAAATTAAAAAGATAATACATTTTTATATAAATAAAATAAAAAATTTTAATTTTGATGTATCTTAATTAAAATACTTAATTTGAAAAAGCGAAAAGAAAAAATATTTGATACAATAATAAATAAATATACAATAAAAATAAACAATGGTATATTAAATATGATTAAGTGCCAGATGATAAAATTAATTTTATGTCTTCTTTGTTTCATGTAATTGGTTATTCTTTGTTTTCAACATTAATATGATTATAATTCTATCATGTATCCAATGCATAACAATAATAATTTTGAACCAAACCAAATTTATATTAAAAATATACAATATATTAATATATATACATATATATATATGGATATATATATATATATATATGGAAAACCTCTAATCAGTTAATTTTCCATGACCTACAAGCATAGATAATGATATTTTATATTCACTACATCTACATGTCAACAAAAATAAAAATATTTTCTTATTATCGATGATAAATGGTATATAATTTATAGTAAAAATATTTGGATAGAAAATCTAAAAGAAGATACAATCANATTATTATCGATGATAAATGGTATATAATTTATAGTAAAAATATTTGGATAGAAAATCTAAAAGAAGATACAATCAACAATCAACCATTTTTAAAACCATTTGGTTAGCACATTTACCACAAAACTTATAATTTTTCATATTTATCAAAGACCTTCAGGAGAAATCATTATAATAATTGATTATATAATATATATGATTGATTATATAAGTTTTGTTCATGCTCAAAGAATTCCAAGATTATTATCTTCTATCAGAAAAAAGATAACTACAAAATTAATGCTGTTTTTAATTCTTATAATGGTAAACTTTTATCTTCTTTAATAAATCATAATATGTTCAATTTGATGAACGTAACTTTCAAAGAAAATAACCATGAATTATAAATTAACTTTTTCTACAATTACTGGGTGATTTAGATTCAGGTTTTACAAATATAAACATTTTAATATATACATATTATTTTCGAAAATGGTACATTTTATGATTATAATCAATTTACTAATCAATTAATTAGAGCAGCCAAAGGTGATATATCTTTATTTGGAATAAAATGTAATACATATTATGAAATTGTTAATGAAATAAACGATATAGTTAGCAAATTATAACATATTTATAAATAAATATTATGAATATATATTTTAATATAAAAAATAAATTATATCTTAGAATATGAATTTTAAATAGTGAGAAATGATTAATTCGTATTCTTTTCCAATTAATCATAAACAAATGGCTATTTGTAAATTTTTAAATTCGATTTCACATTCATTGTTTTGGGAATTTAATAGCATAAAACTATGAAATGAAAGTAACTCAATTAATTCCAATTTAAAATATCTCTAATTTTTGATTTTACATAATTTTTATCAACTCATAATAATATTACAGTAAATAATATTTTCTCGAACAAAAGAGTTAACAAATTTGAAATCATAGTCAATACTATAATAATGTAATAATTCTATTACTTCTTCCATTTGAATATAAGATCGTTTTATATCTATTTTATCTATTCAAAATGTGAACTATCAAAATGTAGCCATCTTATATATATATTTTATACCTTAAGTTTGAAAACTATTTAAATTAAATATTGATGAGGATACTCAGTTTTCATAATTTCATATTCATAACAACCACCTTCAATTTTTTCATCATTTACATCTTTTAAAATATAAGTATGTACTTCAAATTTTAAAACTTTACCAATTTCAAATAATTATATTAACCAATTTGCTAATATCACTTTTAAATTTTTTCCCATTCTCCTAATTCTAGCTGCTATATCGCTTACTTTGTATTTGGTGGCGATGTATAAAACTCTATCCTCTAGATTTTTTTTAGTAGTTTTCATTTGCTTTATTCACATCTATTGGTTTAAAATTTATAAATCTGTTTACTTTTGTTGTATTATTTTGNAGTAGTTTTCATTTGCTTTATTCACATCTATTGGTTTAAAATTTATAAATCTGTTTACTTTTGTTGTATTATTTTGTCAAATTGTCTAAAATTGCAATTATTTTATAACACTACCGTAAGATTCGACAACTTTGGGCCAGCGACCCAACAATGGGCCACAAATGCTTTCAGAACCAGAGAGCTATCTAGCTATCTAGCGTTTAAATAACATATTGATTTTCAATTGACATTTTTACTTATTTGACAAAAAAAAAATGAAAAACACATATTAAACATTGAGGGAAAATGTAAAAAACAAAAATTGATAAAGTTCTGACTCGTGANAAAAAAAATGAAAAACACATATTAAACATTGAGGGAAAATGTAAAAAACAAAAATTGATAAAGTTCTGACTCGTGAATAATTGTAGAGTGACAAAATTGGGCCAGGGCACGTTTGACACGTATTTTAATGGGACAAAAGACGTCGCCCATAGTTGACTTACTTGTGTTTACAAAAATGGGCCACACAAAAACCATCCCCCCTCCCTTCTCTTGCTACCTGGATTTGTTTTGGCCACAGGATTACATTTTTGAGATGTGTAGTTATGCTGGATAAAATTCCCAGTCCGTTATCTTAATAAAAAAGGGTGATTATGCCTGCAAATATAAAGAAGTGGCACAAAGTTGTCGAGTTTTACGGTAATCAATAAAATTTTTTTGCACATTTTATTATTCAATGTTTTATTAAATCTATTACCAACACTANGAGTTTTACGGTAATCAATAAAATTTTTTTGCACATTTTATTATTCAATGTTTTATTAAATCTATTACCAACACTAGCCTTAAGTAAAGAACAAATTGAATAACGAATAATGTTATATTTTTTATGAATTCTTTAATTTTGCTATTATTAAAAACTCCATACCATTATATGTTTGTAAATTANTTAATGTTATATTTTTTATGAATTCTTTAATTTTGCTATTATTAAAAACTCCATACCATTATATGTTTGTAAATTATTTGGTTTTTGGTTTTCTTATTTAAAAAATTGTTTCAAAACTGCTTATGATAGTATCATTAGATATATCTTTAACTGAAATAGCAGAACAATATTTAGAAAAAAAATATTAATAACTCTTGAAATGTAATTATATCCTTTATTTATTTCAGAATAAAATTTAATTACTATAATTTATTTTAGTTAATCAGCTTGATATAAAACCATCAATATTATATGAAATAAATTTTGTACTAGGAAAATGTTTTTCAACTGATATATAATTCATTAATAATTATACCATCGGAAATAAGCAGAATTTTTTNTTGTACTAGGAAAATGTTTTTCAACTGATATATAATTCATTAATAATTATACCATCGGAAATAAGCAGAATTTTTTAATATTTTTTTTAGGAATGTGGATTTTTTAGAACCACATATAGATCAAATAGTTTTTAATAACTTTATCATTTTTTTATTTGGTAATCTTACATAATTCCTTTTATTACACTTAAAACACCAATTATTCTCCATTTATATAAACTTTTTTTTATATTTCTCAAAAAAATTTCATATTAAAAAAAAACTTTTATTTTTAAAAAGCAATAAACATATATATTTATTTCAACCTTCTTGTAATTTATTTACCATATATTAGTTTAATGCAAGTTGATCAATATTTTTTATAACAAAGCGGTTTCAAAATTTATTATCATGACCCCTTCTTAAAACTCTCAAAAACTATTAATCATGAATATATGTATTAATTATGAAGGTATCACAATCAAATAAAAGTGGAAAATAACCTAATCTGGCATGGAATTAAAAATATTGGGTGTTTTTCATTGTGTTAATTTAGCAGTTAAATTAATTATTTGCATTAGATTCTATATAATTAACTGAATTATTTGGAGCACTATGATGATCAATGTTTGTTAATCTTTTGTTTTCATTACCATATTTTTTATTCTTTAATGCAAGTTTATATAATAATGAATAGCTCTAAATATCCATTTATAAAATATATTTTACTCCGAATTATTTAAAATAATTAATTTTACTTTCTATTTTATTAATTTCATTAGTTAGAGCAATACATTTGACATCTAAAATATGTAAAGCAAAATTGCACAAATCATTATATTTATTTTTAATTCATTGAAGTTAATTTTCAAATTTTATGGTTTTTATAAATTAAATTAGCTAAATGTTTAAAGCAACATCGTTTTTAAATGTCTTTAAATTTTCTTTCAAAAATTAACTTTTAAGTTCATAGTTGTATAACAATAATTCATTAGATTGATTAATATTTGTTAGTTCACTTTTCAAAGCAATAACATTTTTTTAATCATCAAATTTATCATTTTAATATAATAACTTATATCATATTTTAAAAGAAAATTATTAAAACAAGATTATATTGAATTTTTTGTGCTCAGATATTGACGCATAACGCATATTGTAAGTAGAAGCATCGCTGACACCCCCCACCATCTTACTCCCCGCGACCGCCTACAGTTGACATGCGCCGTGGAACACGCGCTGCCAGGTCAGATCGACCCGAGAGGACATACAAGACATTAACGCATGACGAGGTCATGCCGAGCTGGGTTAGCGATTTTCGCCCACAAGAGAATTAAGACACATGCCAAGGAGGGCAGCAGCTAGAATATCGCCGACCCACCCGAGATACACAAGAAAAGATCTGACAGTATATGGCCGTAGGGGCCTAGGTCACCCCCCCCTTCTCACCCAACGAGACACATGTGAGGATCTGGGGTGTCGCAGGGAGGGGAGTTAAGAGTCCTGACATGTGGAGGAATTATTAAATTGTTCGGCGCCCCCTTCCTCCCCGAGGAGACCTGGGGAAAAGCGCTGACAGAGTTGACATATGGAGGACACCGAGAGAGGGTGTTAAGTAGGGCCGACAGGTAGAGGAGGGAGTCAGTTGTTCAGTTGACTCACCGCGAGGTGGAGGCCACTCAGTTGTTGCATCTTCATACCGAGAGATGCGAGGCAGCAGGGTGAGTCAGACAACCGAGGCCGGGGTTCGGACTCCGGCAGAGGCAGAGTCAGGATGTAGAGTTAGTTGTAACCAGTACCGAGAGGCAGCAGACAGAAGGGCCATGCCGAGACGCGATATTAATCAGTCGTGTGACGGGAATAGAACAGTCGTGTCACCAAGTCGGGATGCAAAGTGCGAAACCGAGAACGGGAAGAGAGAACACGGAACAGCCAGCATGAGGGCCTGCGAAAGGGCCGACCAACTCACTAGACCTCAACCTACCACCAGAACACGCAGGACTACCAATACAGATAAGTACCAGTATCGTCGCTCAGGGACATGCCCCGATGCCTAGCGTTCTCCACGGCATCAGAAACGTTAGCCAGAGTACTTGAATTAGCTCTTCAGGCTCACAACTCGCAGAGTAAAATATGTATTTCCGGTAAAGTATGTGTGAATTTCCAGGAAAGTATGTGTGCATTTCCGGTGAAATATAAACCTTGTAAGACCAAGACGTTATGAAGTTATTGCATACTACCCCTATTCAACATTCAAGGCACCCATACGGTGTGCCAGAAAGGTAACTCAGACCCTATGAACCACTCTGTATCCTACAGGTGGGAAGTAACATCAAAATTATTCAAATGAGATTATATTTTATTTTTTGTGCTCAGATATCATTTAATAAATTATATACCATGTAATTTAATTTATAATTTTTTCGTGATACCTCTTTGAGCTTTCAGCAAAATCATTAAAAATTTATAATTTTTAATATAATCACATAACTTAGATTTTAAAGCAGCATAATTCTTAAATCATCAAATTTGTTATTTTTAATCAAATAACATAACTCAGTTTTCAAACCAACATCATTTTTTTTAATATCCATTGTATCATTTTTAGTACAATCATTTAACTCAGATTTAATAGCAAGATATTTTTGAAAATGTACCAATTTGTAGTATTTTATATAATCACTCAACCCAGATATTGGAGCAATGTTATTTTTAAAATCATCAAATTTTTTTTATTTGGTATAATCATTTAACACAGATTTTAAAGCTGCATTTTTTAAATCATCGAACTTACATTTTTAATGTAATATTTTAACTAAAATTTTAAAGCAACATTTTTTAAAGATTATTACATTAATTATTTAAGTACACTTTCAACAAATGAATCAAAATAATAAATGTACTTCTTACTTTTACAATAACAAACCCAATTAGTTCCAGAATTTGAAGATGTATCAAAATTTACAATATCACATTAATTTCTATTTCTTTTATTGGTTAACACATCAATGTTTATATTTTTTATTTTAATGTAAAATTTTTAAATCAATATTTAATTAAGGTTTTAAATTTGTTTGGTCTACTCCTACCTTTTTTCTTTGTTAAAATCCAATCTCATAGTTTACCTTCCATGGCTAAATTTTTTCTTTGTTTCTCTTCTAACATTTAATTTTTTAAATTTTGTTCATCTGAATTATGTATAGCACTGGCTCCACCAGCTGAAGTTCCGAATGCACTTAAAAATAATTTAAAATGGTTAAAATCCACCATTTTTTAAACCAGAGCCAGTTTGTAATTTTAATACTTTTTAATTTTGCTAAAATTGAAGTTAATAATAACCCCTTTCCTTCTTTTTTATCTTTCTTTTCAATTTTATTTTTCATGAAATATTGACTGATATCTAAAATATTTGATTGGGTAACTGGTATATCAACTATCATATTTTTATCATCATTAGCAAATAAAAAAAAAATATAGATATTTAATTTTTTTGTTTTAAATGATAAAATATGTTGAAATTTACACAAGACTTAAAATGGGTCTCAAAATAACTATAACAAATGTAAAGACTTTATATTAACACGTTATAATACCCCAATTTAATTTTCTTTTAGTAAACATTGTCGAAGCAACAGCAGCANCAATTTAATTTTCTTTTAGTAAACATTGTCGAAGCAACAGCAGCAAATACTTCTTTTTCGCCAATGGGTGTATCTTTATTTAACATAATTTCTTTAGCATGTTATAAAATTTTATCAGCTTCATGTGTAGATTATAAATCTTTGTATTCTGTAGAAGCAATATATGATATTTACAAACTTCATTTAATTTATTGATACCTCTAACACCACATTCTAATCTTGCATTAAATTTTGTAAATGGGCCACAATAATTATAACCAGGTTAATACATTTCAGATAAATTTAAATTATCTAAAGCCCAATTTATGACTCCTTTACCATGATGCTCTGAGTTCCAAAATGAATGAAGTATAACAATTAAAAATCAAATTAAATATGATATCACCTTAGGAATGATAACAACCAAATGAGAAAATTTACTATTTAACATATTTATAATACCAACTTCCTCATTTTAATAGTTATTATTTCCAGTATTTTCTCCACTACAAATAATCTAATAATATATNTTATAATACCAACTTCCTCATTTTAATAGTTATTATTTCCAGTATTTTCTCCACTACAAATAATCTAATAATATATAAATTAATTTTTTACATAGCTCACCCACACATATAATTTTGGTAAACGGTTGTATTTTTTAATTCCTTCTCCAGGTTTTGGTGTTTTTGTTAAGTATATTTTTTTGGTGCACTCAGTTTAGATCTCCAATATGGTATTTTTATATGTTTTTCATAAATAAGTATACTTATATTATTATATTTCCAACTTCTCTTAGAATTTATTTGTTTGTTAGGATTATACTCTTGAAATGCCACATTTGTAGATACAACCATTTTTGTATATTTAAATAATCTTCATCTGTATATTTATTTTCAATATCTTTGTTATTTGATTTAGTTAATAATAAAATAAAACCATTGGTTAGCTCATACTCCTTATTTCTAACAAATAGTTTATTTTAAATTTTTACTTTATTGTCAAAAACAAAAATTATCCTATCTCCTCTTAAACCATATTTTTCATTTATCACATTTATAAGCTCCACTATATCTTTACTGAGGTTAATTGTTGAATCTTTCAATGGTTTAATACCTAATTTTTCGTAATTGGTATTAAATCATTTTTTTTCAATGATGTTATTGTAGTGGTTTTTTGATAATCTAAATTTTTTACTGCAACTGCAACTAAATTTACTATTAATTTTTTTCTTAGGCTATATTTTTCAACTTTATTTACCGATATTTTGTAATCCATGAATTATGGTGGGAAGTTCTTCCTTTTTATTTCTTTTAAAATGTACTTCATGTTTTTTTTAAAATAATTTCCTAATTTTTCGATTATTAATTTAACTCTAGATATTTGGTTTTCTTGATCTTTCATGAGTTATAAAAGTATAGAGAGTTTTGAGAGACAAGCATATCTCCCTACAGATCAAACAAGNTTTCTTGATCTTTCATGAGTTATAAAAGTATAGAGAGTTTTGAGAGACAAGCATATCTCCCTACAGATCAAACAAGGGGTAATTTGTATATTAATAATATGAGACTCGAATTTGATATTAATAATGGTGATGAATTTTCTTTCCGCAAAGAAGCTTATATTTATGATCAATATAAATTAACAAAGAGTGATACTGTTAGTAATCATCCCAAAAAAATAAGATTGATGTTAGTTCTAACTTTTTCCTTTTCAGCTTTCTAGAGTAGAGATATGAAAGCATGGGATATAACTGAATCTGCTGATAATCCTGGGTCAACATCTACAATGATGAATGATTTGTTAAGATCTACAAATAAAAAAAATATTTAGAAATGAGTGGTTTTGATAATACATTTAGAGTAAAATCAGTTTAAAAAGATAAATCGAAAAAAATAGTTAATGTTTGAATATTATTTTAGTTTTCTCAGAGATAACAACTAAATCTACTGGGAAGGTGGTTATAAGATTGTTTTTAATAGCAATTATTTTGATGTTTCTGTTTATATGTATATAAAAAAAAACTTATGGATCAGAAGATTAAGTTTACACAGATAGAGGAAAAATTATTATTCGAAGACTAGAGATTATATTGCCCATTGTTGAATATGAAGGTAATACTTCAAATGCAATAAAATACATTTTTTTTTTATGAATACAAAATATTTAGGATGTTTGCANGAATATGAAGGTAATACTTCAAATGCAATAAAATACATTTTTTTTTTATGAATACAAAATATTTAGGATGTTTGCAGATTTCTCTGTCCCACTAAAGGATTCCATCAATTCAAATCTGAACATCAGATTACCATCAATAAATAATATATTGGCTTGCCTAACGAACTCAGTATTTCAATGCTTTCACACAGTTTACACAATTTAAAAAAATATAAATTTGTAATAAAGCTATTCACGGTCAAGTGAGCAGTTATGGAATCCCTTTAATTTGGAATAATAGTCAATAAATATATTTTATTGTTGCCGTAGACGTTAACTTTCGAGTCCGTAGAAATATATACNGAATATGAAGGTAATACTTCAAATGCAATAAAATACATTTTTTTTTTATGAATACAAAATATTTAGGATGTTTGCATATTTCTCTGTCCCACTAAAGGATTCCATCAATTCAAATCTGAACATCAGATTACCATCAATAAATAATATATTGGCTTGCCTAACGAACTCAGTATTTCAATGCTTTCACACAGTTTACACAATTAAAAAAAATATAAATTTGTAATAAAGCTATTCACGGTCAAGTGAGCAGTTATGGAATCCCTTTCATTTGGAATAATAGTCAATAAATATATTTTATTGTTGCCGTAGACGTTAACTTTCGAGTCCGTAGAAATATATACACTGTGTTTATTACTTACATGGAAATATTTATTTTAAAAAAGTGGCTGATAAGAAAAAAGTTACTAGGGCCTCAAAAGTACTCACTTTACCGTGAGCAGTCTTAACAATGCATGTTCATTCATGAGAGTGTGTGCGCGCTCGCATGAGTGCATGCTTGTGTATGTGTGTACATGAGAGTTAATTTTTAAATCCATGCCACTGTAGCAAGTATATAACTAATTAGCGAACCGGCCCGGCTTCGCCCGGGTACAATTGAGTTTTACGGTGATACACTAATAAATAAATTGGAAAAGACAATTCATGTATGTGAAAACAGAATTATAAAATTATACTTAGTTGGCCTAGGTTTTTGACTGATTACGGCAACCCAAAAGGAAGGAATTATTTTTTACCCGATAGACAAGAAGTAGGGTATTGTTTTTGGAGTGTATCTGTGCAACTATCGCGTAGTTACCACATNATTTTTTACCCGATAGACAAGAAGTAGGGTATTGTTTTTGGAGTGTATCTGTGCAACTATCGCGTAGTTACCACATCTCCGCTTGCCAGCGTCGATGTATGAAAATCAAAACGGGAGTTTCATCAAGTTGTAGCTTTAGACATAAATGTGCCTAGTTACTACTTTTTGCGCTTGGCTGAGGGATCTTAATCGATCACCAGAGTTAAGCAACGTTCCCAACGGCACACATTTGGATGGGTGANTTGCGCTTGGCTGAGGGATCTTAATCGATCACCAGAGTTAAGCAACGTTCCCAACGGCACACATTTGGATGGGTGATCGTTTACTGGCACAACATCTGAGCGCTTCCGGGCTTCGGAGGGCACGTAAAATATTCGGTCCCTGTTGTTGCCGATTGATAGCAGTCGTTAAGCCATTTCAGAGGTCCTTGGCCGGCCTGATAAACTCTGACACTAGAGAAAAAAAATATTTCGGTCACGTTCCCAGCCGTTGCAGAATTATGTTTTGTAGTTATTCCATAGGGACCGTACAATTTTCCGGGATAAAAAGTATCCTAGGTCCTATTCCAGGACCTGAAGTACCTATATACAAAATTTCATCAAAATCCGTTCAGCCATTATGAAGCTGAGTGGTAACAAACATACACACAGACTTTCGCATTTATAATATTTGTAGGATGGTATTTTCCGGCAAAATTTCTTTTTTATATAAGTGAAGTGTAGTGGAGAGATTTGGGCGGCTCTTAACATTGAAGTCTTGAGAGCCGATGAGGGTGTGGTGAGGTGAGGATGGAGTAGCGCCGGAATGAAAGGGTGGGGGAAATGAGAGATCACCGATTAAACTCACCGACCAGCNATGAAGCTGAGTGGTAACAAACATACACACAGACTTTCGCATTTATAATATTTGTAGGATGGTATTTTCCGGCAAACTTTCTTTTTTATATAAGTGAAGTGTAGTGGAGAGATTTGGGCGGCTCTTAACATTGAAGTCTTGAGAGCCGATGAGGGTGTGGCGAGGTGAGGATGGAGTAGCGCCGGAATGAAAGGGTGGGGGAAATGAGAGATCACCGATTAAACTCACCGACCAGCNCGAGGTGAGGATGGAGTAGCGCCGGAATGAAAGGGTGGGGGAAATGAGAGATCACCGATTAAACTCACCGACCAGCGGCATTGTCCGGCACGATTCCTACTTCCGAAAATCCGAGAGACCCCACCGGAAAACGAACCCGGTTTGTCTATGTGTGAGGCGAGTAGTATAAACACTACACCACCAATGACCCATTTCAGTTAAGTAAAACATTCGCAGGTATATAAATTCAATGGACATAAGCGTATAGAAAATATGAATTTACACGAATTCCATTTAAGTTTTCAAGGAAGAGACATAATTCACTATTTTAACATATTTAACAAGTATTATTGAACAAATTTTGGTTCGAAATGCTGTAACATCAGCCTACAGAACTGTTTTGAGGGGAGGACATACACACACACACACACACACACATATATATATATAATATGTATAGCTATAGAAATAATGAAATACACATGCATGTTTAAACATGCATACACACAGGACATGACCAGTGATTTATTATAAATATATTTAAAAAAATCTCGAGTAACTTTGGCAAGTGCTTTATATATTCCAAAAATCATTTCGCTTTTCATTTTCGTAAAAAAATGCTATAATTCATTAAAAGTTTTAAGAGCGTCGTGGTTACATGGTGGTTGTCGTCAAAAATCGGTAACATCAGACACAGAGCAATCCTCGGTTTTAAAACAGAATACCATGATTATGCTTTGTGTTTGTGTATTTTGAGTGACCTAATACAGTACTTTGGGTATATAGATAATCAGTGACAAATTTATATGCGTAACGGATAACATATAGATGTAATTAATTCGATTACTGTAGNGGGTATATAGATAATCAGTGACAAATTTATATGCGTAACGGATAACATATAGATGTAATTAATTCGATTACTGTAGCGCTCGCGTGGTTCAAGTCAGGTATGCTGTACTGTTTGTAACCAATTCGTTGAGGGTACTCAGTGTATAAAATGAGCATCATTTGAAAGTTTTGGTGACATTAACTGGCCAAACTATTCTGAAAAATGTTTATATTGAGAGGTGCCTACTGCCCACTTCCACAGAAACCGACAAATCGTATGATTTCTCTAATATTTANGAAATGTTTATATTGAGAGGTGCCTACTGCCCACTTCCACAGAAACCGACAAATCGTATGATTTCTCTAATATTTAAAATGGTTATACTACTAGTTGTACATAACACTTTTCGGACATAAGTGCAATGATTTTATGGTTTTCACAGCACCATATTACAATATGAGTTTTTTCACTGATTTTCTACATACTCTTTATACTCTATTCAGCTGTTGAAAATATACCAGCACATAGTATAATCGTGGTATTAATTTTTAAAACAGAACATTGCTCTTTGTCTGATNGGGTATATAGATAATCAGTGACAAATTTATATGCGTAACGGATAACATATAGATGTAATTAATTCGATTACTGTAGTGCTCGCGTGGTTCAAGTCAGGTATGCTGTACTGTTTGTAACCAATTCGTTGAGGGTACTCAGTGTATAAAATGAGCATCATTTGAAAGTTTTGGTGACATTAACTGGCCAAACTATTCTGAGAAATGTTTATATTGAGAGGTGCCTACTGCCCACTTCCACAGAAACCGACAAATCGTATGATTTCTCTAATATTTAAAATGGTTATACTACTAGTTGTACATAACACTTTTCGGACATAAGTGCAATGATTTTATGGTTTTCACAGCACCATATTACAATATGAGTTTTTTCACTGATTTTCTACATACTCTTTATACTCTATTCAGCTGTTGAAAATATACCAGCACATAGTATAATCGTGGTATTAATTTTTAAAACAGAACATTGCTCTTTGTCTGATGCAATGTTTGTTTTGCTTTGATAAAACAGAACATTGCTCTTTGTCTGATACAATGTTTGTTTTGCTTTGATAAAACAGAACATTGCTCTTTGTCTGATACAATGTTTGTTTTGCTTTGATAAAACAGAACATTGCTCTTTGTCTGATACAATGTTTGTTTTGCTTTGATAAAACAGAACATTGCTCTTTGTCTGATACAATGTTTGTTTTGCTTTGATAAAACAGAACATTGCTCTTTGTCTGATACAATGTTTGTTTTGCTTTGATAAAACAGAACATTGCTCTTTGTCTGATACAATGTTTGTTTTGCTTTGATAAAACAGAACATTGCTCTTTGTCTGATACAATGTTTGTTTTGCTTTGATAAAACAGAACATTGCTCTTTGTCTGATACAATGTTTGTTTTGCTTTGATAAAACAGAACATTGCTCTTTGTCTGATGCAATGTTTGTTTTGCTTTGATAAAACTGTAACTTAAAATTGTTTCCTTAGTTTGTAGTTATTTCCTTGAGGATTTAACATAAATGTTGTAAAAGTTTTACTTAACTTCTGGAGTGTGTGCCATGTGAAATAATATCTTATCGTCTATACAGGTTAGATCTGTATTTTCTATTGTTTACCACTACCAGANGTGTGTGCCATGTGAAATAATATCTTATCGTCTATACAGGTTAGATCTGTATTTTCTATTGTTTACCACTACCAGAGCACATTTTATAAAAAAATATCACCAGTTCACGATCAATTTTCCTGCATGTTATCAGTCTTTCTTATAAGATAGATAGTATTTTTGTTAAAACCAACGAGCTTTAAGAACGTTAATAGTAGTTTTATTGTAAATTCAGTTGTAGTTTTTCATTTGCAGTGTTTTATTGCGTATGTTTGTCAACTTCGGCATACGATGAAAAATGGTGTCCTGGGATGTGAAAATAACGATTTCATTATTTACATTATTTTCATTCCAATAAAATCAGAAACCCTTAGTGCAAACGATTCTCAAATTTTATAATGAAAGCACAGAAAAATGCAGGCGGCAAGGTGAAAAATCATAAAATGCACGTTAAGTTCACTACAAATTCAACAAATGGCCTACATATTATTATTTTTCTCAGCATTTTTCCTATGATGACTTTTTGCTCTAAAGATACACGATGAAGTGAAAATAAACTAATGAGGATAAAATTCACACCATCTATGTAGATCNGACTTTTTGCTCTAAAGATACACGATGAAGTGAAAATAAACTAATGAGGATAAAATTCACACCATCTATGTAGATCATCTACGAGGTGGCCCAATATAACCAGTCATTTACATGAAAGCAAAATCCTGACTTCTATCTGCACTCTTTTTAATACAAACAAGTGGTTCGTTACTACCGTGACATATTGGTATCTTCAATCTATTCAGTGCAGGGATTGATAAGCCAGAGTTGGGAGGTTGAAAACTTTCATACGAGGTTTGAAATTACAATAATAAATGTATGTGTTTTTTTATTGAAAATTTTTCAATGCCTGTCAGATATNTTCATACGAGGTTTGAAATTACAATAATAAATGTATGTGTTTTTTTATTGAAAATTTTTCAATGCCTGTCAGATATTTACAGACTCTAAAAAGTGCCAGAACATTGGAAATAATACGATAGAACAGAAAAAAAAGTAATAATAACCAGTGTATCAATTTTCACACCATTACAACCTTACCAAAGACCATACCGAACACCAAAAAAGAATTACACCTCAAACACATCAGCCAAACATGCCGAAAACCATACCATAAACAGCGACCATATCGACAACCAAAACTTAAGCATACTGGCTAACAAACCGACAAACATACCACAGACACACCAGTCAACCATGCCGAATACCATAACAACCAACCATAGCATCCATACCGTGCATATCATCCACCATAACTAAGAAAAACCTTAGTCATGCTGGACACCCATACCGAGCACCACCAACCATTACGACCGAAAATAACGACCAAGTACACTGACAAAACACACCAATCAAATGTATTGGAAACCATACGACCCAACATGCCATCCAGCCATTAACAACTGCATTTTCAACAAAATCATATCGACTTCCAAACAAACAAATTATTATACATACTGCCAAAATTGTCATCCATTTTGACATTGACAAAATATAGCAGCCACCATACCTACTATACTGACCATTATACAACCCACTGTAATAACAATATCAACCAAATGTATTTTCTACAATACCGTCCGACCAAATCATCCACCACACTAACCTATTAAAACTACTAAATCGACCAATCATACAGACCAATATACAAACCATCATACATACTGAGTATGCAAACTACCATATCGACCGACCACACTGTACAACATATCGATCAGTCATATTAACCATCCACACAGACCAAAAATTTAAATAGTGAACACAATCTTTTCAGATTACCAAATAACAACCAGTCATGCCAACCAAACTAACCAAACTAAAAAGCCAACCAAACTTACAGAAATATACTAACCAAAAGTACTACAGATCGCACCAGCTACTGGTCAATGATACCGCCAGATCGTACCAGTCAACCATATCAGCTGGCTGCACTATCTACCATAAATCAAGTGGTACTCAATCATACCGACCTACCATACTAAACCACCGTGTACCATGTATAACTCAACCATACTGAACAACCATAACCACCACAAAGGCCACCATACTGCCGAACTATTATAACCATAGCAACCACCAACCACAGTTATACTGACAGTCTTAAAATAAATATAATTCAGACATACTGATATATAAACTGAATACCTTGCCGACCCAAATATATCACACAAACAGAATAACAATACCGACAAATTATATAGGCTATCATAACTGCCAGCCATATTAACCATACAGACGTCGTAGCGCAGCTAGGCAGGGAGCTTACCTGTGGGAAGATCCTGCCAACAAGTGTCCCCAGTGGTTCACCATCGGTGCTCCTGTGTTTCTGATGTGTCCCTTGTGGGCATTGATATGCCAGGCTTAGCAGGCGGAAACAGGCACCAGAATGCACTCCCATTAGTCTCAGTGCTCGAGGCCCCCGATTCGCTGCTTGGGACAGTAGTTCCTGTCACCTCGCTGTTAGGGTGGACGCCCTTCTGGTTGGNCTCGAGGCCCCCGATTCGCTGCTTGGGACAGTAGTTCCTGTCACCTCGCTGTTAGGGTGGACGCCCTTCTGGTTGGGCATCGTGGTGCGGGGCATCTCGACGCTGGTCTCCTCGACCGCCAGGTGTTGGTTGTCTCTGTGGATGGCGACTCTNGCATCGTGGTGCGGGGCATCTCGACGCTGGTCTCCTCGACCGCCAGGTGTTGGTTGTCTCTGTGGATGGCGACTCTCCTTCAGCTGCTTCCCTTTGTGAGATAGGTTGTGTAGCCTAGTGTTTTCACCACTGTATGTGGTCTGCTCCACTTCGGGGCGAAACCCATGGAGTGGTTCCTGACACCGCTTGAAATCTTATGTTCATATATTTATATGAGTTGCTCGATACTGCAGGTTTGCTTCATGGTGCTGTCGCTGGGTTGCACTGTCCTCTGCTACGTCCGCACTCTCTGTGCGCCAGCCAACGAACTCACCGGGCCGCAGCAGTTCATGACCCCATGTCAAGATGTACACACCTGCTGATGGAGAATAGAGCTACCAGCAGGTGTTAGGCCCAGGTCGCGTGGTTTTTCCCAACCTGCAGGCGCAACTGTGTCTTGAGGTCCTGGTTTCGATGCTTAGTCGGGTTGGCCCGCGAGTGGCAAATTGCAGTGGTGTGATATACTACTCCCCACTTTGTACACAGTTCACACCACTGTCTTCCCATGAACTGTGTGCCATTATCGGTCAGTAACACTCTGGGGTAACCCCAGTAGGATTAGAACTCGGTCTCCAGTACATGGGCGATGTTGCATGCTCGTGCACTGGAAACTGAATAGGCCTCTGTCCACCTGAAAAATAAGTTTCTTGCCACTAGAATACAGTGCTTCTGGGCAGTTGTTCATGGGTAAGGACCCATCAGGTCTAGTGTGTCTGTCTCGAATGGCTCGGTCGACACTCGTGGCTGTTGTTATGTTACTCTGTTGGCACATCGGATTTTGAAGTGATTACAGGGTATGCACTCGCGTATGTAGTGGTAACATCACGAGTGGCATCGGGCCAGTGAAAGTGTACCTGCACATTTCTGGTTGTTTGTAGTGAGCATGGGTGACCTGCAAACTGACTAGCATGCATATCATGTAACACCAGTTGCCACACATATTCTGTTATGTAGAGGCATTACTGTGTTTCCGGTCGGCGGGGCCAGGTATGAAGATACGCATCTTACACTCTCCACCATTATCCGCTGTTTTGTGTTACTTCGGATAGACAGCACTGAATTTTGGAGCACTGTTGTTGGGCTATTACTACTTGGACTTGGAGTTCGCCCAGCCTAGGTTCGATTCCCGTCGGCACCTCTATGGCATTACAGCTTGCTGGGCACTCGCCAGGTTTTCGGCAGTTGGCTGCTCTAGGAGACAGTAGGCCATCTCACTAATCTTCGTCCACCACTAGTTTCGCCAGGCGTGCATGACAGTTCATCTGCTAGCTGATTTGCGGCACTGGGAACATGCTGCTCTTTAAAATCACATGACTGGAGTAATAATACCTATCATTCTAGATTACTGCTGGCCTCCGTCATGGGGTGCAACCATCCTAGGCAGTGGTTGTCTGCCCAGAGCATGAAGCGCTGATATTCAACGCTGCTTCGGATTTTCCCCGAGTTCAAACAAGGCGTTCCTAAGCCCTCTTCACTCGCAAATGTTTGTAAGTATATATGTTTTATGGAGTCTAGGCGTGCTAGCATGCTGTGCTGGCAAAACCGGTATTTTAGCTCCGCAAAGCAAACATCGTGTTCTGCTATCCACTGGTACTTCCGGTTGGGGGCTAGCATATTCATTAGTGGTGCTGTTACTATTGCGAAGTCGCTGATGTACTCCCTCAGCCAGTTTATCTTGCCGAAAAATTTCTTCAGTTGTTTACATGTTTGTGGCACAGCATAATCGTTTACGTGTGGGTTGGCTGTCGTTTTCATCGACCAAATGGCCGAGAAACTGAATGCAAGGTTTTCCAATATGGCACTTCCTGTTGGCACACATTAGCTTGTTAATCGCTAGCGGCTCCAGGATCAATGGCAGATGCTTGATGTGGTCCTCCCACGTCTCTGACCACACTACTACATTGTCCAAGTATGCGAGAGTAAAGTCGCCTATCGAGTACCCAGACCATCATGGCCTGGAACGCCGATGGTGCACATTTGAGCCCGAAAGGCATTGCACAAAACTGGAATCTACGCCCATCCAGTGTGGTGAAGAATGTTTTCGCCCTGTTCACTGGTTTAATAAGCAACTGTCAGTACCTACTGTGGAGGTTCAGTGATGTCATGATTTTTCCTCGACCAAGCACGTGAAGTGCATCACTGATGCTTATGTAGGGTAGCAATGTGCTTTTATTGATTAGATTGATTGGTCTGAAATCCACACAGAAATGCCACATACCATATTTCTTCGGAGCTAGAGTTATAGTGCTATTGTAGTGACTGCGAGTGGGTCCAATTATGCCTTCAGCAAGCATTTATTTAATTTGTTCTTTGATTATGATGCATTGGTGCAGTTGGTAACTGTGTGGGGCAGCATAGACTGGTCACTCGTGTTCGAGTAGTATCTTGTGCTCTGCTACTGTTGTGCGATATAGTGGGTCGGCTGCCGCAAATACGCTGAACTGCTCGTAAAGTGGCCTTTGCATGTCATCACCAATATCTGGCAGTAATGCATGATCTAACTTGTCCAGCTGGACTTCCGGTGGACAACTTGTGACTCGGGGTTCGAGGTCGTATACAATTAGCCGCTCTTTCTGCCCGAAGTGTATTCGGCGTGCCACTGGCTCAACGATCATGTTCTGCTCCATAAGTCAGGGAATATCAAAGATGGCATCTTCATGCAGATCAGCTGACATGAGGGCCGTGGTGGTCTCCACATNCCCATAAGTCAGGGAATATCAAAGATGGCATCTTCATGCAGATCAGCTGACATGAGGGCCGTGGTGGTCTCCACATCCCATATACAGAGTGTTATTGTCATCTCGCCCATTGATTCCCCCATGTGCTGTCGCTGAGCAAACTGCAGTTTTGACTGTTTTAATAGGCTGATGCCGACGAACTGGATGCGCACAAAGTTATGTGAAGCTGCAGTATCCACCAATGCATGACATGATTGGCTATCGAGAGTTATCTGTATTCTGATCACGTGGTGGTTGCCTTTGGTGAACTGTTGAAGTAGTATTTGCTAGGGTGTCTGTGGTGTTATGTTGAGTGATACCCAGGGGCAGTGAGCTTCCGGCTCTTCTACCCCAACGGGCCATTTCCCGTCTGCTGTGTTTGCTTCTGCGGGTGTTGTGTCTTTGGCACTATGTTATGGACAGTCACTACCCCAGTGAATTTATTGACCTTCACAGTGTCGGTATGTGTAAGGGGGTGATTCCCCTTCTCACTCGTCCACTCGTACTGGCCTCTCCCGACACGGTTGGGCCTGCTGGTGTTTGTGCAGTTGTGCAGCTGGCTTCAAGGTCTTTGGGGGTTGGCAGGGTTGATATCTCGGTCGCACCACGAGCAGCTAGCGGTTGCATTGGACTGCTACTCTTGTCTGTGTCACATGCACTGCGCTGGAAAAACCCGTCCTGTTAACATCGTGAGAGTTCTTGTTCCCTAGTTATTTGGTCAAGTAGTGAGGCTGACTGCATTAATGCTTCAATGCTACTATGCATATGGGGAGACAGAGCAGATATGTTTTCTTGCTGCACTGTGGCGGCTTCTACTTCTAACACTTCTCTTTCCTTCATTTGTGGGTGAAAATTTTGATAAGCTTTATCTTATGGGTGGCAAATGCTGTTCGTCTCCCCTGCATTTCGTGTTTCTAAAAATGCATGGCTCTGAGCTTGTAGGGATGAAAATGGATTTGCAAACGGCATTGAAGTCCATTCCAAAATTCGCCCCACTGCTTGCCATAGTGATTAACTGTACGCTACTACAAACATGCATATCCCGTGAGTTGGCCCCCTACACGATTGGGTATCTCCTGTTCACACACACAATACCTGGTTAAACATCCTGTGCTGTCTCTCAGGAATGCCTGCGGATCCTCGGTGGGTAGCCCAGAGAATTTGTGCAGTGACTGGATCGGAACTGAAGTGCGGACCTGCTCAGCTGTGGCTGTTAAGTGCATGCTGCTGCCACACGAAGATAGTTGGTGTTGGCAGCAATTGTGGCATCGCCCATGGTACTGGTGTTGGTGGTAGTTCCGTGAAATGCGCCACTAGGCTGTTGTAGTGTCCGGCTGACTCTGTGAACATGGCTGGTGGGCATGGTACTGTCAGCTATGGTGCCGAGATGCACTGCGTACAACGGTAGTTGCCAGCTGCGACATTGAGAATGTCCCATGCAGTTGCGCATTGCCAATGTGTTATTCGCCAACAGGTTTCACACGCCACTCTTTCTGCATTTTCTTACCAGCACTGAACTTGATGACAGCAGCGAAAGAGACAACACTTCTCCCATGAGAAAGTCATTGGGTGGTCGTTTTACGTGTAGCAAAATCTGAGCAGAGTTTCCAAATAGAATTTTCCCATTTCTGTCTGCTGTCATATGTTCGCGCCCAGTAAAGCACTCGGAGTGGTAAATATTGGTGCAATTTACACACCGAATTGTCACATCTCTATGTGCCTTCACATGTTTAATGCTTCGTACACCATCGAGTTTGGTAATTTTGCTGGATTGTTTCTAAAAACAGTTCAGTTTGCTGAGGAGGGTTCCACTTACACACATGGCTGCTATGAACAGGGCCGAAGGTGCCCCAGACTGCTCGCGTCCTAGTGAATTCAATGCACAACAGTATCTCTTTGCCATCAGAGTTGCAGCGCTAGGCTCACCCGACACATTCGAGGTTGGTTTGGTAGATGTTGTCCTCGAGATATCTCGTGTTGTACCAGTTCATGGGATGTATGCTGTGTGTCTCGGAATGGGTCAGACACAAGCAAGAGTGTCATGTACTTCTGGTATATTGTTTTTGCTTTTCCATTTGTGTTATACCAGTTCATATTGGTTTTGCCGATATATTTCTGGGCCACGTGGTCCGGCACATGGATGGTTATATTGACCTGTGCTCATGTAGCTGCTGTTAAACTGTGTTCCTTCATGCCCATACCNCACACTCCCATGCACCCAGCTGGGTGGTTTGTCGCGTTACCCGCCCATGGGAGAATGCTTGGGGGAAAGGGGTTGTCGCCCAGCTGTATGGCTTGTCCCGTGCTCCACAATGGCGGCGCTCAGGGATGGTTCTTTGTCCAACACTCACTACTGTCCCAAAATAGCGAAAATGTTTTAAATTCAATTTTGCAGATTAAAAGTTCCAAAATTAATTTTAAGTACATGAATGCTTTTTACACACGTACTTCTGTAGAGTTTGTTCCGCATAGACACTATACATTTTTTTCACAATGACAAACAAAACAAAGTTATTCTGAATGCCGTGGAACATTAACAAATGTTTCGATAAGACACAAAGATTCCCTTAAACTTAAAGCAGTGTAGACACATGTAAGCNCCGTGGAACATTAACAAATGTTTCGATAAGACACAAAGATTCCCTTAAACTTAAAGCAGTGTAGACACATGTAAGCACTTCATACTACTGAATTACAAAGTCACTCTGCATGCCGTGAGACGTAAAATGATATTGTGATTAGTACAAAAATTATTCTTGAATGTCGTGAGACATGAATAAATGCAAACAAAGTACTCTGAACATCGTGAGATGTAAGCATATCAAACAAAGTTAAACATGGACAACTTGGGATGTAAGCAAATTTACATTTCCGTAGTTAATTACACTTGTAATCAAGTGTTTGTTCATTTATATTGTATAATAGCTCCACAAGTTTGGAAAACTANATTACACTTGTAATCAAGTGTTTGTTCATTTATATTGTATAATAGCTCCACAAGTTTGGAAAACTACTTGATTCAAGGGGGTTAAGGGACGATGTGGAGAGTTCCCACTTTACCTGTTTATCAGATTAAGGGGCTTGAATGGTGAATTTTCCTGGCACCATAACTCAGTGAGCATGAGTTAATTNGGTGGAGGCAGCTGGTTAGGTTGGCAGAGTGGAGGTAACCACACTCCCATGCACCCAGCTGGGTGGTTTGTCGCGTTACCCGCCCATGGGAGAATGCTTGGGGGAAAGGGGTTGTCGCCCAGCTGTATGGCTTGTCCCGTGCTCCACAATGGCGGCNGAGTGGAGGTAACCACACTCCCATGCACCCAGCTGGGTGGTTTGTCGCGTTACCCGCCCATGGGAGAATGCTTGGGGGAAAGGGGTTGTCGCCCAGCTGTATGGCTTGTCCCGTGCTCCACAATGGCGGCGCTCAGGGATGGTTCTTTGTCCAACACTCACTACTGTCCCAAAATAGCGAAAATGTTTTAAATTCAATTTTGCAGGTTAAAAGTTCCAAAATTAATTTTAAGTACATGAATGCTTTTTACACACGTACTTCTGTAGAGTTTGTTCCGCATAGACACTATACATTTTTTTCACAATGACAAACAAAACAAAGTTATTCTGAACGCCATGGAACATTAACAAATGTTTCGATAAGACACAAAGATTCCCTTAAACTTAAAGCAGTGTAGACACATGTAAGCGCTTCATACTACTGAATTACAAAGTCACTCTGCATGCCGTGAGATGTAAAATGATATTGTGATTAGTACAAAAATTATTCTTGAATGTCGTGAGACATGAATAAATGCAAACAAAGTACTCTGAACATCGTGAGATGTAAGCATATCAAACAAAGTTAAACATGGACAACTTGGGATGTAAGCAAATTTACATTGCCGTAGTTAATTACACTTGTAATCAAGTGTTTGTTCATTTATATTGTATAATAGCTCCACAAGTTTGGAAAACTACTTGATTCAAAGGGGGTTAAGGGACGATGTGGAGAGTCCCCACCTTACCTGTTTATCAGATTAAGGGGCTTGAATGGTGAATTTTCCTGGCACCATAACTCAGTGAGCATGAGTTAATTNTTTACCTGTTTATCAGATTAAGGGGCTTGAATGGTGAATTTTCCTGGCACCATAACTCAGTGAGCATGAGTTAATTGAGGGTCTTTCTGTCGATGGCCCATGGGT
Source organism: Clitarchus hookeri (assembly GCA_002778355.1). Classification (NCBI taxonomy): domain Eukaryota; kingdom Metazoa; phylum Arthropoda; class Insecta; order Phasmatodea; family Phasmatidae; genus Clitarchus; species Clitarchus hookeri. The sequence goes on along the minus strand of NQII01000465.1, from coordinate 411,965 downwards.
TTGTGGAGTCCTCTGAAGGTCTGTGCTGGTTGTATACGTAGATAATGCATGTAATCCATTATGCATACCTTGTTTTCACCCTTATGTTGGTGAATTTGTGAGCCACCTCACATGCTTTTATACTCACTTTGGTTGTGCTGCAATGGGATGCTGTGCCCTAAGAATCCAGAGGGGGTTAAAACAAATGAAACAAAAGCATTGGTTTTAGACATTTACTTGTTGTTTTGTGATACATGTGCCATTACGATACACTTACAACGTAAAGTGGACCCGGCACTCGGTCTGCCGATGACCAACACGGAGAAAAAGGCCTAGGCCATTAATGTCGTTAAGCCCTGGTCTAATTTCAGTGCGACAGACGGTCAACCCCTCGGCACTAGAGAAAATAAATAGTTCTGGTATGTTACATTGCTATGTATGTGAAGTGATTACAGCAAAGTTTGAAGACTTTGAGGGGGTCCACGGGAAGCGAAACTCCCATGCTGCTGGCAGGCCCGAGTGTTGAAGTCAGACTGACATCATGGCGTCGACTTCCGCTAGTGGTTGCCAAAGCCGGTGCCAAAAATACGTGAAACAGTACATTGAATCCTCTTATGATTAAAAAAAGTTATACAAAATACATGTTGATGCCATACCCGATTCTTATTAAGTGTTAATTATGTCTGAAAATGTGATGTTACTGGGTGTGTCACCACACTAAATAATTTAATTATCGGGTGTACAGCCTTGCTTCCGCCGTTTTTNAATGTGATGTTACTGGGTGTGTCACCACACTAAATAATTTAATTATCGGGTGTACAGCCTTGCTTCCGCCGTTTTTTCCCCAACATTTGAGGCTTTATTGTTTATAACATGATTACATATTTATGATTAAAAGTACTGTCCGTCGCTACCCACTACTTTGTCCCATCTTTCTGGCAAATTTTCGGATACCATCTCGAAAAAACGATGCGTTTTGAACAATTACAATTCACTGGAAACACATGTTGGATATGGAGTGATGAATTAAGTGGGCACATGAGAGATCACCANAATGTGATGTTACTGGGTGTGTCACCACACTAAATAATTTAATTATCGGGTGTACAGCCTTGCTTCCGCCGTTTTTCCCCCAACATTTGAGGCTTTATTGTTTATAACATGATTACATATTTATGATTAAAAGTACTGTCCGTCGGTAGCCACTACTTTGTCCCATCTTTCTGGCCAATTTTCGGATACCATCTCGAAAAAACGATGCGTCTTTTGAGGCGAACCACGAATCGATCCATTTTTTGACTACTTCGGACGAGCTTAATGCTGATCGGCCATACCGTGTGCCATAGATCGAAACAAATGGTAGTCGGAAGGAGCAACGTCTGGAGAGTACGGCGGGTGGGGTAAGACTTCCCATTTCAGTGTTGCTACATTTGTCTTGACTGGTCTTGCGACATGTGGCCGAGCATTATCATGCTGGAGGATAACTTTGTCATGTCTCTCTTTGTACTGTGGCCGTTTCTCCTTCAAATCTCGACTCAAACGCATCAATTACGTTCGATACCGATCCCCTGTGATGGTTTCACTCGGTTTCAACAGCTCGTAAGATACCACACCTAGGTGATCTTGGCGCCGTGCATATTCGGTCTGACAGTCGATGTGGATGCATGTCCGGGCATTCCCTATGGTTTTCTGCGCTTCGGATTATCGTAGTGGACCCATATTTCGCCGCCGGTCACAATGCGATGTTGAAACCCCTTCCGATTCTGTCTTTGAAGCAGCTGTTTACACGCAAAAAACGCCGTTCAACATCTCTTAGTCGCAACTCGTACGGAACCCAATTTCCTTGCTTTGAATCATTCCCATGGCTTTGAGGCGTTTTGAAATGGCTTGTTGCATCACTCCTAATGATTCTGCCACTTCTTCTTGCGTTTGGCGCGAGTCTTCATCAAGTAATGCCTCCAATTCGGAATCTTCGAAACTTTCCTTTCTTCCACCGCCATGCTAATCCTAGACGTCATAATCACCACTCTTAAAGCGTTGAAACCACTCACGACACCTTCTTTCACTAACAGCAGCCTTACCGTACATTTTCTTGAAATGGAAGCAGAAAATCAACAATTCCCGCAAATGCCGAGCATTTGGCTCGAAAATGGACATCCTCGCTTGAGAATAAATTTATGATACAAACACAAATTCACTAATGTGGTGATGCTGTTATGTTGACAGATGTCCAAGATTACTGTGTGACATTTTTGATCTACGTATTTCAACCAGCAATTACCGCTGCAGCCATCGATCGAAAAACAGCGGAAGCAAATTTGTACACCTGATAAAAAGTACTAAAGCCAGTTAAACAGTCTGCTGAAAAGAAGAACATATTAACTTTGATACTCTGAATAAACGAAATTACAAAAATTAATTAAATATTGGTTTGCAAATTGGCTATCCCGCTTATTGGAAACCTCGCTGCTGGGCGTGACCAAGTATCTTAACCTGGAGGGTTGGGCAAGTCCATCTCCTCAAAAGGGGTATTGGTAACCACACTCGATTGTATGATTAATAAAGAAATAGCACTGAATTGACTAAACTCGGGGTTTGAAGCACTTTTGATGCACACAGTATTTTATTTACCCCTATTTCATACCACTTGGGGTTACATAGCACTCTTTACCTGGCCAATAGGCTGATCGACATTATGTCACTGGAGGAGACGCCGAGATTGAGGCGCGAGCTGCCATGACGTTCCCTACAATGGCGGTTATGGCATTTGAGGCGTCACCGTCCTGGACCATTTGTTAATCGCTACCAAGAGTTACGTCTTGAGGTTAATAGAGCAGGAGAATCACTTCAGTCATGTAGTACATGTCGACGAGGTTTGTGTGTTCCGTTCTCGCCAGCACTTTCTGTCGTGCTCGTTGCTGAGTGTTTGCCTCAGTCCGGTTTCGGCTAGGTGGTGTAAGTGACTGCGCAGGTACAAGTGATCACGATAGCACACTTGGATGCGTAGTTCACATCAGCATAACATGCATTTTTAAAATTTTGCATTTTAAATATCACTTGGAAATAGACCAAAATTAACATTCTTGTATTTTAAACAAAACACATAAATTCCAGTATTGACTTGTGATACTAACATAAATTGTGTCTATATCCAAGTTAATAATGCAACTTCTACCTTTAAAAAGTATACAGATTAACCTTATATGGTTTGTTGTGAATACATAGTAGGAGAGGTGGTAGTACTCTAGACTGCGAATTCGAAGGTTGTGAGTTATATTCTGTGTTCTTCCAAAGGAATATATTAATTGTGTAATAATACTGAAGATAACATACAGGGTATGAACAAAATAATATGAACACCATGCAATATAGTACATTTTGTTGCATGTTGACGACAATGCTTCTGTGTAAAAAATGCGACGCGTATGTATTGCACAGTTTACGTGCCAAGTCTTGTACGTTATATTTCAGTGTATTATACGCTTTGTTCTGCGACGGTTAAAACAAGCGATCGGTGAAATGTGTGATCTCTCAGACTTCGAAAGATGGCAAATCGTTTTGCTCGGTTAGCGGGACCGTCTGTGACGAAAACAGCTGAATTGTTTAATGTTTCACGAGCGACAGTATCCACGGTAATGACAGCATACACAAAACAGGGTAAAACATCATCGGTGAAGAGGAATAGTGGGCAAAAACCCAAAGTTAACTGACAGAGACCGATGAACATTAAAAAGAATTGTGGCCAGACAGCATAAAACTACCGCGGCAAAAGTGACAGCAGAACTCAACACTCACTTGAGTAATACTGTTTCGACAAAAACAGTACGGCGGGAGCTCCACAAAGCTAACATTCATGGAAGGGCTTCAATTGCGAAACCCTTTATAACGGAAGCCAACGCTAAGCTGCGAAAGAAGTGGTGCCACGATCATAAAACCTGGACACTTGATGATTGGAAGAATGTGGTATGGTCCGATGAATCATCGTTTACATTGTTTCCTACAAAGGGCCGGGTTTATGTATGGAGAACCCCAAAAGAAGCCTACGATCCGGACTGCCTGCTTCCTACAGTCAAGCATGGGGGAGGTTCCGTTATGATTTGGGCGGCTATATCGTGGTATTCAGCTGGTCCTCTCATTCACATCACTGGCCGGATTACTGCAAATGAATATCTCGACATCCTCAATGACTAGCATATTGCTGCCAAACACTGCCATATCCCAAGATGATAATGAGCCCATACACACAGCCAAAAAGGTTCAGTCTTGGTTTGAGGAGCATAAGAATATCATCAAACATTTTCCCTGGCCAGACCTCAACATAATTGAACCGTTAGGGGGAGTTTTAGAGCAGAGAGTGAGGAGCAGATTTCCATCTCCAACATCATTGAAGCAATTGGCGGATGTTTTGGTACAAGAATGGGACAACATTCCGTTGGAAACTATTCAGACACTCTACAAATCTATTCCGCGAAGAATTGCAGCTGTTCTAAAAGCAAATGGTGGCCCAACACCTTATTAATAAATAAATATTGTGTATATTACAGGTGTTCATATTATTTTGTCCATCTCCTGTATATGACGATGGGAAGAAAATAATTTTTATTTGGGCAAAAGAGAATTATTTTTTGATTTGAAAGTGCATGGCAAGCTGGTTTTAGAGGGCCACAAGTGGCCAATAGATGGGTTGTAATTGATAAATATCTGGGTCACAAATGGCTTGCCAACAGTTTGGTTAACTTACAGCAGGCCAAAAACAGTTAACCAGTTAGCCACTGTTCGCACTCATGGCCCACTGATGGCGCCTGCACTCTTGGGGTACAGTTGGCTACACAGAATCTTGCCGATTTTGGGCAGATTGTATGTTGCTACATGAAAGTTATCGGATCAATGGCATTGATGTGGTCAACCACAAACAACGGTCAAGAGACATCATATGGGCCACGCACATCTGCGGGTGCATTACAGAGCGCTGAAAAGACTTTCATAGTACGTATATGTGGTTGGGACCCTCAAAAGGAGAATTACAAAGCACTCTACATCATTTAGCATCTTGTAGGATAGATCATGAAGGCATGCAGCTCGGGACTTGAATAGTTTGGCGCCATATCGTAAAAACAAAGAAACAAAGAATTGCAAAATAAATAAATCACACTAATACACATAAATTATACAAAGACAACAAATGACACTTTCGAATAACTTTGCACTGTGGAATTAACATGAGGAAAACACATTAGTTGGTCACAAATATTAAATATTAACTCATTTGCAAAAACAATCTTCCCATGAACAAATCGCGCGAGTAAAACGAAGAATGCGACACAGTATCACCATAGTACATGTGTCTTAATTGTGTTTTATGTGGTTTGCTTGTGCGGATGTGCCACCAAGGGAGCATACATGTCCTTCCATCATTCATAGCTGCAAGACATCGAATGAGGCCGTAGTAGGACTGTAAGTAGTGTAAGCCAAATAACCAAGTCCAGTTAACATCCAGTATGCCCTGATGGTGAATTCGACAAGACTTTGCCCAGTTAGATGACTTTGAGAGAGGCCGTATCGTCGGCCTCCCGGAAGCAGGTTGAAACTTTCGGCGCATTGCTCACTACTTAAACTGTTCTGCCTAAACCATGAGTCCGTATTGTACACAGTGCTAATAGGAGGGTACACAAAACCATCGAGAAGGCTCAAATCGACCCTGGTGGACCACCAGCAGGAGGATAATTTAATCGTGTGCTGCGCACCATCCAGGAACATGTCATGTCAGCAGTAGCTACGCCTGTGTCCACCAGTACCACATACAGGTGCTTAGTAAAGCGGGATATGTCGTTGCAGCATCCTTTAAAGCATCTACTATTACAACATCAGAATCACCGAGCACATGTGATCTTCTGTCCGGAACTGGCAGCATAGCAGATTGTGGATTGGTGACGAACGGTGTTCAATAACGAATCATGGTTTTGCCTGGATATAGAGGTCCATCTAATTTGAGTCTGGAGATGTCCTGGTCAACACCATGATCGCCACTTTATTGTAGAGCAGCACACCACCTCAGCGAGATGTGTTTTGGTGTGGGGTGTCATTTCTTACGATTCCTGTACCCCACTGGTGGTGACTGAAGGAACCCTGATGGCATTGTGATAATTACAGGTAAATATTCGACCATGTGCACTCCCCTTTATGGCGCAGCTTGACAAACACATTTTCCAGCAGGATAATGCCTAGCCTCACACAGCACGATTTTCTCTGGCCTGCCTTCGCAATGCCAACATCATTTTTTTGCCAGCAAGATTCCCAGACCACTCGCCCATCAAGAATGTTTAGGACCTGATTGAACTTCAATTTTTGCCAGTGGAAACTACAGTGGATTCGGAGGTTCAGTTACGTCAGTTCCGGCAGGATCATCCTCAGGAAATCATCTAATGTCTTCATGCTTTGGGTGGTCCAATATTATACTAGTTGCATCCTGCATGTGTTGGTGCCCTGCGATACATGCTATATGTGATACAATAGTTTGATATTTTCTGTATACATTCTATCATGTCCTGTGTATGTACCCACTTACATGGTCCTGCAATTGCACCTTCAGGGTGATCAAATATTTTTTGCAAATAAGAGTGAAAATATTTTTCTGAGTCTCTCATGATGTAGTTAGCAAAACACTTTTATTATTTGGAGAATAGCAAACAAGGAACTAGATAAAATTTAATTAAAAATGTGTTACAATCAGGTTTGCATCATCGGACAGGTCAATGTTTTAAAAAGGGTGTAGTTATATGGGACTAAAGATACACCAAACAAAGGTTTATTTACTCTGTCCATGTTTTGAGTAAATAATGAAAATTTATTCTGATTACACTGAACAATTACAATTCACTGGAAACACATGTTGGATATGGAGTGATGAATTAAGTGGGCACATGAGAGATCACCANCTGAACAATTACAATTCACTGGAAACACATGTTGGATATGGAGTGATGAATTAAGTGGGCACATGAGAGATCACCAGCCTGCAGGAGCTGCTGAATCCACATCGCGGGCTTAATTTTTCCGGTGGTTTCATAGCTGGGAATGAATTGTGGCGTAGTAGACTCACCCGAACTGTTAACCCCCTCCAAATGTTACCTCTTGGTGACATGAAGGTGGGCCAGCTACTTGACCCTGTTGGTGGAATGACTGCCCGGCTGCGGCGTTGTTTCTAGNGCTACTTGACCCTGTTGGTGGAACGGCTGCCTGGCTGCGGCGTTGTTTCTAGCATCCTGCTGCGAGTTCGGGCACAGCGACCCCAGCAGAGATCTCGTTGTTGTGCAGTAATAGCGAGACGAACTGGTGCTAGGTCAGGGGGACACTGCTTGCATCAGTTTTCTCTCACCCCATGCAGCATATTGAACATTCCCATAAACAATAATTTATTTCAAGTGTCTCCTTGTTAACGATCCGAAAACCAATCTATAATTGCTTATTACCTGCAATGTCTGCTGTGGCATCTTCCATAATACCAACTACTATACCAACCACTATAACAACCAACTCACTTGTATATCTCGACCAAGGTCATTCTGTATTTAGTGAACAATAATATATTTTATCTCGTTTTGAATACCATCACTGATCAAACTCTCTCTTCATTTCAGTCTGCAAATTCTAGACGATCTTCAGTTGGTTTCTCCGAAAGCTAAATGAGATTACCACTATCAGCTTTTGAGCTATGTAATGCCTGGCGAAATCGAGCATGGTTATGAATATAACTAATAATTTTCTGAAAAGCAATTCGCTCAGATTTTTGCTTTCCTTAGTTTTTGTCTAGGTGTGGTACTACAGACAGTTGGTTTGCAATTTGGAAACGTATTTCACCAATTCGTGATGATAATGGCTGCATTCATTTATGGTAAATTTCACAATAGCCCTTTTCCAATTGTGAATCTAGTTTCAATAAGTACACTCTCATTACCTCGGTTCGTAGCTGCTCTCCCTACATGGCGTGCTTGCAAATAGCCTGTGTTTACGTCATAGCTGAACCAACTATCACAAAGTCTTCCATCAATTGTAAAAGTTACAATGCAGTATACAAGTGAAAATGTTTGGATTAAAAATTAATACAAATATTATTACATAAATATTATAAATGGAGTAAGTAGAATTTACTTACCCTGTTTCAGAACTCTGACTGGTATTATTTTTTTTATATTTTTTTTAAAAATTGTCCTCCAGTTTTTTGCTTACACATGTATAGAAATATAGCTACTCTGAATGGCTGATTATCAGTGACCGCTAGAACACAAATAATAAATATAGGTGTGGTACTGCTCTATTTGAATGCTTAGGTGAATATTTCAATACTGTTCGGTCTATTATTAGCTCAAGAGTCACGAGTTCCAGCCCATACACTGCACATGGTGCTGTCACCTGCCAGTCACTGAATTACACTTCAATTGTGATAGTCATGAAACATAGCCCCACCAGAGTTATGGCTAAAAAAAAATACGAACACTGAGAATAACACGAAGCTTTGAGCTTCATAGTTTAAACTTTCTGAAGTTTTCCATTTTCATTCAGATGAACATATTTTTCAGGANNCCCAAAGTCTGCTCGATCTTCCTAACTTATACTACCGATACTACTCTTGATTACATACTCCCCATGTATATTAATAAACAGTTCAATACAAGTGAAAGCATTACAAATGCAATACATGCATACTATGTATAAACGAATGTGCACCATGTGCAAATAAATGTAGGCTGTGCAAACAAATGTAAATTGCATGCATTAAGTGTATGGCGTATGTCAAGTTATACTGGTTAAAAAATCCAATAAGTTGGATGTTGGAAATAGTTAGACATAATTTCAAGGGGTATTAGGGCATGCCGAAACAAACATTTAAATATAAGGATTAGGTGTCCAAAATCAGCCCCCTGCCGAAATACAGGCANAGTGAAAGCATTACAAATGCAATACATGCATACTATGTATAAACGAATGTGCACCATGTGCAAATAAATGTAGGCTATGTGCAAACAAATGTAAATTGCATGCATTAAGTGTATGGCGTATGTCAAGTTATACTGGTTAAAAAATCCAATAAGTTGGATGTTGGAAATAGTTAGACATAATTTCAAGGGGTGTTAGGGCATGCCGAAACAAACATTTAAATATAAGGATTAGGTGTCCAAAATCAGCCCCCTGCCGAAATACAGGCANATTAGGGCATGCCGAAACAAACATTTAAATATAAGGATTAGGTGTCCAAAATCAGCCCCCTGCCGAAATACAGGCATCAAAAGATGAACACACCTTTTGAATTCGGCATGCTTTCTGGGCCAGTCACATGCAGGCCAGAGAGGAGGCAGCCTGCAAGTGGACAGCAGACGAGTCCCCAATCCCGGGAAGCGATGACAAACAGCTGATTGCATTACATAAACAAAAATACATATGAAGCCCTTCTCACCTTTACAGGAACTATTCGAAGTGACGTATTCTGATTTACAGGCAGGTTTTAACATGGCCAACAATGTTGTTACATGCTTTACCAAAAATATTGTGTTTTTGTTAAAAGTCAAGGCAGGTCGTACGAATTTACGAATTCTCGCAGTAAAGTCCTTTTCACTCTCCAGGGGTGTTTGGTAAACAAGATATTTTTAATGAACCCACAAGAAAATCTCTAAGAGTAAGGAGACCTATGGGGTCAAATTACCAGACCTCTTCGCCACACCCATCGTCCAGGGAAGGTGTCATTCAAGAGCTCCTGTACAGAATGTGTGAAGTGGGTGGGGGCACCATCATATAAAAATGTAAGAACCACATATGTTGACACACTGTGATTGGCACATCATTCATCAAAATAGGCATCACATCTCCAAGAAATTGCAGGTAAATGTCACTATTCAGGTGAGATGGAGAAAGGGTGTCCCATTTAGGTTATTATTTAGATGCCGAGAAAAAACATTCACCATGAATTTATTTACTGATATGGTCCGATATGTGTTACATATGGGTTGTGATCACTCTACACATTACAGTTTTGGTATTAAACATTCCATCTCTCATGGACATAGCTTCATCACACCGCAAAAGGATCTCACCAAAGTGTGGATTGTCATTAATTTGCACAAAAACCACCCACAAAATTACACACAAAGTGGAAAGTCCACTGGGCCTAGCACCTGCTCTTTCTGTAGGCAATATGGATGCAACTGTTGCTCACATAACTCCTACCAAATGGTCGAATAACTGACATCCATGCTGTACGCAATTACATGGGTGCTTGTGTTGGGTTGTGCTGTCTCCTGATCGACGACTTCCTGCTCAAAACTGGGTGTTTTAACACGTCTCCTCGCTCCAGCATTATGATGTCTTGCTTGAAGCTTTCCTGTATCACGTAGGTGTTGAGAGACCCATACGAACATTTTCCTATTCGGCTGCCCCCTGTCGGAATAACACTTAGCATAAATTCGTGATATTTCAACTGCAACCCCTTGTGCCTCACCATGAGCATACTCCATGTCGGAAAATTCGGCAAACACGTATGCCACCATAAACTCACTTGCAGAGTCACTAATCAATTCATAACTGTTAACAATTGAGGACTGTCGTCTGCTATCCACCTGCTGGCCATCTCGGCTCCATCCTGTCTCGGCTNTTCATAACTGTTAACAATTGAGGACTGTCGTCTGCTATCCACCTGCTGGCCATCTCGGCTCCATCCTGTCTCGGCTCCATCTTGTTCAGCATCGCATCAGTGTACTCTGCTCAGGTCGCATGTGCGTGGTCCTGGCAGTATGGCAGATTCAAATGGAGTGTGCATTGTTTGATACCTGTAGTTGGTAGGGGCATTTCTGGACACATGCTCCTTAAACAAAAATGTTGGTCTTGGCGTGCCCTACCGCTCCTTGAAATTATGTAAAACAATATCCGAACAGCCAGTATACTTTCAATGTCTACGAATGGCAGATTAAGATGTTATTAGTGTCTTTGTTAGAGTAATATAATATATGCTTAAATTAAAAAGTCTAACTAAGGTAATCGATGTCTTAGTGGACTGAGAGAGTAAGAAGTTTTACTGGTGTCAAAAATACGTAAGTCCAAGTAATAACTAAGTTGAATGTAAGTAAATTAAATAGTATCCATCTCCAAAACCTTGTGTAATGTCACGATCGATACATTAAATACCTCTAAAGACTTACAACAAGCCAATGGCTTAAAGTTTTAAAATTAAAATTTAATTTTATAAGTTTAACTATTTTCTTTCAAAAACAAGATAGAGTGAATGTAAGTGAATAATAAAAGAGTCTGGCTACCTCTCTCGATTCGTGTGTGATGACGTGGTAGACTTTCAGAAATGTAGCATGACATATATGCGTGTAAAAAATGCCTATACTTACAAGTAATTGGAAGACATAAATCAAATCTGAGAGATTGTTGATGTATAGTATGTAATACATTTAAAAGTGTATTTTTATACTCTTCCCAGTATCATTGTAGTTTTAGGCATTGCCTCCTTTTTCCATGTCAGTAGCAGCCATTTCACTGGCGTGTGTCTCCAGAGGATATTTTTTAAGTTGCATTGATTAAAAGTGTTTCCATAGGGACGAGTGTCTGGTGTACAGTAACTGTAACATCGGCCTTATGTGCGCGACACCAAAACAAGTGATGGGCGAAAATAAGATGGCTGCCCACAGCAAACAAAATCAAATACAGACTGACAAAAACGACTTTTGACATCAAAATGGTGACCAGAAACAATAAGGCAGTCAGAAACAGGACAGCTTTCAATTCCCCAAGGAGGTTGGGCCCGAATGTTAAGGAGATAGTATCCATTCCATCTTCACTTTTCTTACAAATCTTCATAATGAAAATTTATTACCAGATATAAAAAATCAAAGCTAAACATGACATAGGACTATTTAAAGGATTTTTTTTAAATTTGAGCTGTTTTTATTATATCTGTATTTTGCCATGTGGGATTGAAATTATCGAATAATTAGGTATAATTTTATTACGGTTACAGACGTGAAACCAATCATGTAAGAAAAATAAGTTGTATTTCGAAATAACGGTACGATGTTCCCTATGTCTGGAATACCTTGGTTTTAAAATATTGACTTCGAAAACTAATTAATGGAGGAAAATACATAAACCCAAGAGGGGAATACCTTGCCTTAAAAACATGATTCAGTGAGACAAGTGTAGAATGGATGCAATTTTTTCATTCTTGGTAGAGCCTTCTTTAAGTGTAAAGTCATATGGTAGGTTCATTTAAGAACTATAAGAACCGAGAGTTGAGTAGAAAAGCAGAGCAATAAAACTAAATTAGCAGGAATATTTTGTGGGTTTAAAGGGAATTTCGGGAAATTTTCAGCATTTTTGAGGGAAATTCGGGAAATTAGAATGGAAATTAGGAAATATGTTGGGTTCTGATGTCATCCAATATGGCAGTGGTGACATAGTCTTAGATGGCAGTCAAGGTCAAGTACCAGACTGAGAACAACATCATCCAAGATGGCAGACACCATGGCTTCCCGCTCCCCTCCCTAAACAGTGTTCCCACAGCACCTATCGCTACCAACTTGGAAAGCCTGATGTGTGATTTTAATCTGCAATTATCCACTAGATATGCATGTTGCTTAGATCCCCCAAACAACCTGTATATCATTATATCTTATATACACTATTCCATTATCTCTTCTATACACTGGTGGACATTCAGTTAAGGACACTACATAGGCATACATGTATCTGCACCAAAGTCGGAAAACAAGAAGAAGGGAGGTGGTGTGTGGGACTTAACAAACCACAAAGTCTGTGGGGCATCTAGAACATTGAATGCAGCAGATATAGCAGACACTTTAATAATGAGTGTAACCACTCCAAATGGCTACACATGCAGCAATTATGCACTGTATCCTGTCATACAAATGTTAAATTTATCTCAGTGGTAGAGTATCCAACACTTGTTGAACTTCTCGGAATAGCTGGCTGCTGGTTCTTGCTGGAACTGGGCTGGTTTTTAGGTGCCATCCCATCATGTCACACACATACTCGATAGGACTGAGGTCTGGAGATCTAGCAGGCCAGGGTAGAATCCGTACAGCATGTAAAGCATGATGTGTTGCCGCAGCAACATGTAGATGTGTGTTATCATGCTGGAAGATTGTTTTCCTGCAATTGGTCGAGATATGGCCAGAGGACAGGATTGACAATGTCACAGATGTACGACATACTTGTCATGCTCCCATAATGAATAACACTGGCAATCGGGATGTGTAGCTTATAACTCACATACCATAATCTCAAGTGTGGGTTCAGAATGGCGAGAAGGAATATGCGATGAATTGTTCCTCACACCTGCATGTTTATGAATGCGAACATAGCCATCACTTTCTCCACGGCAGAAACGACTCTCATTACTAAACACCACTGCTCTCCATTCCCCTTTCCAACACACGCACCTTCAAAACCACCAGAGACATACACGATGATGAGCAGGTGTCATGGGTAAATGTGCCAGAGGAACACAAGAGCATAGACCTACCTCCAACAATCAATTGTTGTTGTTTGTGCAGAAACATTGCATGTGCGATTGCAGTTCGATCAGTCAGGGTGGCCCGAACGATCCATCTGTGTCATCCATTTTCTCCACCTCCGATGGGCCAATGATATGTCATGCCACAAGTGAGTGGCAATTCCGCAGAACATCCCATCACTCTCTCAGAGTCACACTATAAGGTCACACTCAAAGTCACTTAACTGTTGAATTGGTGCTTGCCATCGTCATACTGCACTCGTGTTGTCACACAATCTGTGATAAGACACATTTTCTAATGACTGAAGACTGCTGGAGGCGAGTGGTGCACTTCTAGGTGTTCTTCAATCTATTTCTCATTTTCACACACTACGATGGAACTCGGCCCGTGACTCGGCATACATTGGCCAAAATTTCAAATGCACTTATTCGACCACCTTATCAGTGACTGCAGTGAGATTAGGCACATGTAATGAAAAGTGTGTGAAATTCCACATTCAAGTATTTCGAGAAAATTTTCAGTTACTTCAGCGAAACTTAGAACAGGCACAACTACTGAAAAAGCATACTTTATTTTAAGCGGCAGAGCACGGAAGATCATATACCTTAACCACATTTTTCAGGTACTGTAGTGAGACTTGTCACAGGTATACAACATTTCTTTATCTGAGGTGTCAATTAATTCATACTCACAAGCCTTGGTCACCTTTTGAACTAATGCGATGGGACATTGCAGATTTATAAAAGTCAATTATTTCTTTATATAATGTGGTAGAAATGAAAAATTCTCATACCTCAAACACTTTACTCAATCACTGCAGTGGAACTTGCCACAGCAATACAATAAGGAAACCTTCCTTTATATGCTGTGACCAAAAATTCAAATTCACATAATTATCTCAAGCATCTTTTAAGATACAGCGATGGGACTTTGGACGAGTATAAAACCCGACAATTTTTTATTTTAAGGCACCGAAATTTAAATTTAAATATTTCGTACCACATTTTAGTTACTGAGATGTTATTTGGCACAGATATAAACTTAATAACCTAATTTCTCCAGTTGGAACTAGAGCTTTCTTCGCTGAAAATGTTTGGCGGCTATCACTGGGTTTTAAGAGTTAGGATGAAAATATAAAGTGTGCCAGCTGGGAAGGTTGTCATGTGCCCCAACACATACAAACAAACTTTTCGGTGAGTTTTGTGAAGGGGGAGGGTGGAGCTACATTTATGCTGGTAATGTTGGAGAAGAAAGGATGTAGCTATCACTTTTCAAAGTTACTAACAGAGTACTATGGCTCCCGAAAACACCATTGGGTAGACCCCTAGCACAGTAACTTTCAAACACACTCGAGTGCTACTGCTCCAATGTCACAGGCACGGAGACTCTTTACACAAACATGGTTACAAGGCATTACAACATCCATTCCCAGCCATAAGGCTGGGTGCATAAAACGAATTTCGGACTAGAAAACTAACAAATTGGAATTTCTATAAGATGTTTGAGGCTCTGCAATTTGTTCGAAACCACTATCTTTACACTTGTACATTACAAGGGCACAGTTGTAGACAAAAACAAATTAATAAATGAAACAGGCAATACTCCTGTGCCCATTTGTCGGTGGTTGCACATGGGAAGAAAACAAAAGTGTTAACAGGCGGGATTATATTAAAAAAAGAATTACAAAGTCAGTTATTTATGAAAGCGAATTTTTCTTTGTATGTACACTTAATTTAGCTTAGAGAAAGACATGTGTATGCAACAGTGCTGACTGAGACATATGGCAATATGATGCTTTCATTAGTGTGAAAATAGCATTTTAACTGAATATTATAAGAGAGCCAGATAGACAAACATTTAAGATTAGGCTGTTCTGATTTGGGGTTGTTCCTAAATGTCACTCGTAAACATAACATTTGGCCCATTTTCACCTCACTTAAAATCACTGATCACTTTCAACCACTTGTTACTCCATTACCTGAGATGTAAGCACTAGTACCTCACTGCACATATACTTCACCACTTCCAACTGACATCTATCTCGTCCACTGGCATGTCCGCAGGTAAGATCAGTAATGTTGCGAGAACAGTGATGCACAAAGATGGGCTAGAGTCAGCATTGGCTGGAAATGCCACTTTCTTAATGTGATGTGGCTTAAAATTCAAATTAACATAGCTCAGGTAATTTTCCTGCTACATCACTATAACCTAACATTGGTACACAACTGAATGAACTTTTCTGTAAATAGGGTGATCGATAATGAAGGTTCACATGTTCTGTACGAAAACATCTTCAGGTACTGCTACAGAATTCTGCAGTTATGACTACACAAAGAATTTTCTTAATCTGAGATGTTTGAAATTAAAATTCAAATATTTTGGGCTACTTTTCCGTTACTGCAATGGAACTTCACACATGTATATAATTCGACAGCTTTTTTACACACAAGCTTATAGAAAATTTAGTTTCGATTATCTCGACCAGCTTTTACATTCCTACGATGGGACTTAGCATAGTTATACTGCTAGGAAATCTTTCTTGATCTAAGGAGAACGAAATTTGAAAGTCACATACATCGGGCACCTTTTACAGTTACTGCGAAGGTATTTGGCATGGTATATAATTTAAAAACTTTTCTTCTCTAAGAAAAACAAATATTAACATTCCGTTTCTTGAACCATTTTTCAGAAACATATATTAAAACTGGCACCCATTTAAAACTTGGCTAAACTCGTTCTATCCGAGGCGACCAAAAACTTGAAACGAAAAATGTCTAACATATTTGTAACCACAAAAATGTGATAGCACAAATACAATTTTTTACAACTTTAACATCTAAAGTGGCCAAAAATTCAATAAAAATATTTTTGGGTGCCTTTTTATCTACAACAATAGAAATTGTCATGGTATACTGCACCGTCAGCACCGTCGCATTATGTTTGTTAACGCCATCTATATCTGCGGTTTCTGGTGTACTCTGCGCGACTCGGATCCCCTCCTTCGTTCCCCGTGATTTCTCTCCCTTCCATTCCCATACCCCCTCGCGATCGTTTTAATTTCTGATTAGCGATGGTAGTTGATTTAAGGCCTGCGCCACCGGGCAACGCCCTACTTTAACACCTGCTTCGACGTCTGTTCTGCTTTGGAACACCTGCACTTCACCTCGTCCAGCTGAACTGAATTCGACGACAACTATGTTAAGCTGACAACTTTACGTGTCATCGATTGAGAGCGATGGGGCATTTTTAACAGTGATTCGTGAGATAAGTTAGTTTTTTCCAGTAGGGTTTTAAATGTTTTAGTAATTTTTGTGTGGCATGTGTGTGTGTAGTTGCTTGGGTGTGCAGTAGTGCTATCAATATCTAAATTTGGTTTTAGCCACCTTTATAAATTTTGTTTCGGTTTAACTTTGGTGTCGCATCTGCTCTGCCTCTTGTTTTTAACGTGTCGTGATTGTCTATGTTCGCCGCCCAAGTTCAATTTATGTTTTTAATGTTTCTGTTCGTTTCCACGACACTATCGTTTAATGTTCTATTGTATCGTCGAGCTATTTTTTTTATCGGTAGGACCTCAGGAGGGTCTTACAAGACTGCCTACCACCATAACTTATTTTATAGTGAATTTTAAAATAATTTTTATAGCATTGGAGGCTTTGATGGGCCATGGTTGTTGCCCNCGCGCGCGCAGCACTACGTTGTCACGTAAAATCTTCGCCCGTAAAACCGACTTTACAGGCAACCATTTTTTTGGGTGCCTTTTTATCTACAACAATAGAAATTGTCATGGTATACTGCACCGTCAGCACCGTCGCATTATGTTNTTTTTGGGTGCCTTTTTATCTACAACAATAGAAATTGTCATGGTATACTGCACCGTCAGCACCGTCGCATTATGTTTGTTAACGCCATCTATATCTGCGGTTTCTGGTGTACTCTGCGCGACTCGGATCCCCTCCTTCGTTCCCCGTGATTTCTCTCCCTTCCATTCCCATACCCCCTCGCGATCGTTTTAATTTCTGATTAGCGATGGTAGTTGATTTAAGGCCTGCGCCACCGGGCAACGCCCTACTTTAACACCTGCTTCGACGTCTGTTCTGCTTTGGAACACCTGCACTTCACCTCGTCCAGCTGAACTGAATTCGACGACAACTATGTTAAGCTGACAACTTTACGTGTCATCGATTGAGAGCGATGGGGCATTTTTAACAGTGATTCGTGAGATAAGTTAGTTTTTTCCAGTAGGGTTTTAAATGTTTTAGTAATTTTTGTGTGGCATGTGTGTGTGTAGTTGCTTGGGTGTGCAGTAGTGCTATCAATATCTAAATTTGGTTTTAGCCACCTTTATAAATTTTGTTTCGGTTTAACTTTGGTGTCGCATCTGCTCTGCCTCTTGTTTTTAACGTGTCGTGATTGTCTATGTTCGCCGCCCAAGTTCAATTTATGTTTTTAATGTTTCTGTTCGTTTCCACGACACTATCGTTTAATGTTCTATTGTATCGTCGAGCTATTTTTTTTATCGGTAGGACCTCAGGAGGGTCTTACAAGACTGCCTACCACCATAACTTATTTTATAGTGAATTTTAAAATAATTTTTATAGCATTGGAGGCTTTGATGGGCCATGGTTGTTGCCCTCCTTCCTGTTGTAAATTAAATTAAATTTGGTGTAAGTAAGAATATATTTGAAAGATATTGTTTGGTTCTTAAATTATTTGATAATTGTTGTTCATTTTGTTGATGCTTGTATTGGAGCTATTTAATATTTTGCATAACTCAAACATTTTTGGTGCTCTGAAAATTAGTTGTATTTTTAACTAGCTGTATCGTACTGGATAATATTTGCTGTTTGTAATGGAGCTATCTAAAGTTTACCTATGGCTGTGAGATCAACTAGTATTTTTCGTGTTTTGGTAACTGTTCAGCAGTATTGAACTAAAATATAATAAAATGTTGTTAAACTTCTTCAGTGTTCTTGTAATTATTTTTGATCCATCACAATTCAAGGCAACGTCATTTCTTCATCTGATACAGTAAAAAATACAAATTCGTTTAATTCAGGTAATATTGCAATGATTATATGTGACAAAAGTAAGGCCACAGAGACAGACTCCACAGACTCATTTACTGGCATCACAGTAAGGTTGGCAGTTAGTTAGGAAAATGTAATAGTTAAAATTCTAAAATTAACTGTTATTGAAATAGGTTTCTCATTACAGGCTAAATTATATTAATTATCATTATATTAACATAAGTTGTTTTAAAATAATTAATGTGACATAACTCTACTTAAGCATTGGCGCTTACATTGTAAAGGTAATTTCTATACGTGGTGGAATTATACACAGTGTACTGGAAGAAGAAAAAACGAATTTCAAACATGTTAAATAAGTGAACGAAATATGTCCTGTTATTGTCCTGTGGAGGATAATAAACGCAAATAATTATTGTTTACAGCTACCTGCCACAATTGCTGATGAGCACTAACACTATTAAAATATTTGTTCGCAGGTGACATGGCAGCCATAGATATTTTTGTGTGCTTGCTGGTGACATGTCTCATCGCCCCTACAGCTGCAGGTAAATCTAGCTAAGTAACATTTCATCATTTTACCCTGGTTGCTGTTTCCTTTTCCCACAGTAGAGTCAAAGTAAATTTNAATCTAGCTAAGTAACATTTCATCATTTTACCCTGGTTGCTGTTTCCTTTTCCCACAGTAGAGTCAAAGTAAATTTAGTGTTTTGAAACTCGATATTTAAGTCTTACCCTTCGTAGGCAGTCACACTACACAGCCAGGTATGAGGTTGGNTTTAGTGTTTTGAAACTCGATATTTAAGTCTTACCCTTCGTAGGCAGTCACACTACACAGCCAGGTATGAGGTTGGTGAAGCTGAATGGGGCACAGGGACATTCACTGTGCATGTGTATTCTGTGCAGCAAGCAGCAGAGAACACTCCCCATCATTCTGGAACTGGCTCAACCACCAGTATCAATGCAATAAACATCCACCCAACATAGCACTTTTTAATATTTTCGCATTATAAATGTCCTGTCAGAAAACACTGTGGCTACAAGAACACTATAACATTTTCCACCGTCATACCACTTCATTCTGCTAATGTATTTCGCATGGTATAATCTGCAAAACAATGAAAAATACCCTCTCGAATGTAATTAGATAAACTTTGGCCAAATGAACCCCTTCCCTCACACAAGACAAGCCTAGAATCTTGTAGCCAGTGTCTAGGGCGAAGCTAGCGTCGTTGGCTGTCAGGATGGCCGCATACTCGTCCGATGTTAGATGGCTGGTGGGTGACAGTTGCAGAGGTGTTAAGACAGGGTGCCACCTAGCATTACCTAGCTAGGGCGCGGATCTCAATGTGTTTACATGTTCAATGCTGTTTATTTGTTTGTTTATACATGGCATATTCACCACTGGTGGGTTTACAAATGTATGTGTAATGTTAGAAACAATTCATTACAAAAACTATATAATCTCTTAATAATTTAATTACAAAACTATACTGAATACACAGTTTTGGTAAACATGCAACATAGATTTTTACTAATATTCATAAGAATAAATAATAATAATAGTGCAAAGTTTTGAGCTATTTAAAAAAAGACAAGGGAAAACTAACCAAATTATTATTGGTTTAAATAGAAAGACAGGTTATCTCTTAGTACATATTATCAAAGAAAGAAGGACCCTTGCCTCAATTACCCCCCCCCCTTCCCAGTGAAAACCAGATCTGTGCTCAAGCCCCATATAAACATCAGCAAAAAAATAAGCATTGGTAAATAGGGGTACAGATTTATTTGTATTCTTCCTTGAAATTAAGTGAAAAATTATTTTAGCCTCTCTTTGCTTTTCAAGAATGCAACAACATTATTAGAGACACAATCAAACTCCTATTTAGTTTTATTGAAACCCATGGTGTACTTAACTAGATATTTGGGTGTACTGCTTAACAACATAGGTAATTCAGCTCCGATGAGGGTGAAGTGAGGCAGAGATGGAGCGATGCTGGAATACAATAATGTGGGAAATAGTTGTACCCCAAAAAATCTTACGGGTTACCAGCAAAAAGAACCTCATTTTCCAAATGCAAAAATCCAGGGTGTCTCTGTTGTGAATCAAACACATTTCACTGGCATGAGAAGCAAATGGCTTAACCACTACACCACTTTGCCTTCCTCCTTGCAGTGGTATACTAAAAGACATCAATTAAAAAATATATATTAAATGTTATTTATAATACAATACAAAAAATTAAAGAAAATGTTTTGTCTTAACCAATAGCCAGGTTTTTATTATGGTATTATGGTCACATAGGATTATTAAACATTTTTCAAAGTGAAATGAAGCAAAAATTTTAAATACGAATGTCATGTGGGAATACAATTGCACCATACTACAGGTAATCACTTACAGAGACTTACTTTTCATAAGTTTGGTGAGCCCATTTGTTGCAAATCATACTTAGCTAGGTCTATAAATTAGATTTATCCATGTAATCCGTAAAATTTCATTTAAGTTCACTAAATTTTGACAGTTCTAGAAATGTAGTGTGGCCACCATGTATCCTTCCGCCACAGCTGTTCTATCTATAAAGAAAACAAAGTGTGTAAACAAAAGTTAATACAATTGGTTACCATTCCAGCGTATCTTATTTTTGTTATTTATACTTCTGGGGCTCTGTTTATTTTATTGTGGGTGTATGGGGCTGGGAGAGACTTTAGTTTAATGTTTTTCATGAGAGAGCATTGTTTTGCAGCACTTCTTATGATACTGTATGATTTTGAATTACATTTTTATTGATTTAATGAACCAGTAGAAAATTTAGTTAATGTGGAAAAAACATTCAAATTATTATAAAATATAAAGTTTTAACCTCACAGAAAGAAGAAAACCCGGTAAGTATCATGATCGTGCCGATGTGAATAATAAACACATTCCGTATGTACAAAAATATTTTTGGCGTAGTTAACCTTACACTTGTTTGATTTACTGTATAATAAACATGTTATTGTTCCACTTCAAAACAGTGTTGAAATTGTAGTTTTCTAGGCTATGTACATTTTAAAAATTCTAGTAACAGTTTAGAAATACATTATTTTCAAAACACTTTCACTTAAGGCTCGCAATTCCCAACGAGCACTACTACGGAAAGAGAGGAAACTCAAGCATATAACTTGTGTCGCTTATTTTAACATCCGACTCTGTGAGAACGATGGCAGCGACAAACTTTACTTGGCGATAATTGGAAACACAAACCTGCGTGTGCGCACAGCAGCCCTCCACCAACAATCAAAAATTTTTTTTGTTTCTATTTCGTAGAATTTGTATTATTTTCATTTTACACATAGTCGTGTTTAACATACTTTGGATTTTAATTAAATCATGTTATATTACAAATACGTTTATTTGTAGATTTAAACCATGGCAAATTATTGCAGTTAATAGTTATTTAATAAAAAAATTAAAAAATACAGCATGTGCTATTAAGTAAACACGAATGACAGTCCACACACTTATTACATTATAACGACAGAAGGAATGGCAGTTAAACATATATTTTAACCCAATGCTTTCCTTGTACTTTCAATGTATATACATAAAATTGAATTTTGATCATTATCACTTACTATACAATTGGGTGTTATTACAAAGTACTTGATTCTGGTTAGTGTAAATAACCAACTAATATGAAGTAAATAAAATCCGCTATGAGTAACACTACTTCAAAACTGAAGTGAAGTAAGCTTATAATCCCAGCTTCGAAATGTAAGGCGCGTGAGTCATCGAGTGACATCCAACTTACCCACACAAACAGCGAGTCACGCAGCAATGCGCGCGGCGTAACAACGGCACAACATCCATCAAGCTCTCACATAGAGGGTTGCATTAAGAATGCTCACAGGGATAAACGAAGTCGGATGTTTAGCAGCTTGTAAAATATTAACTAGATATCGTAAATTAATATTACCCACCGCACTATATTCGTAAGACTGAGTAGTGCAAAGTAATATTAAAAGGCCAGGGGAAAATTTCACCAATTTGTTTCTATAAGTCTTCACAAATATGACTTTGTCCACACATGCGATCAAAAGTCGCCTGTTCAGATGCTTATTAAACATAAACTAGATAAAGTAGGTTCATATGACCTACCGCACTTTTTGCCTAGGACAGAGTAGTATAAAATTATAGAAAAACGTCTAGGAAACCTGTCACCAATTTGTTTCTACAAGTCTTCAAATATAGGACATTGTTCACACAGGTGGTGTTTCGAACAAACAATGTGCCATATGTGTGATCTTGTACTCATTATAATTACATTTCAAAATGCAATTTTTGTATATTAGCTAGATAATACTTGTAGTTTTATCTATGAGTTATATCAGATTCATTTCTCCTTGAGACTGTTCTTGTTTTACAGGCCGCCAAACTTGCCATTCTGACCACAGAAAATGACAAAAGTTACAAGTTTATGATCGTATAAAAACCTAAATTTCTTTAGTGTGTTGATGTAACATACCACGCTTTATTCATAAGACAGAGTTGTGTAAAATAATATGAAAAGGCCTAGGAAACTAGTAACCAATTTTTTTCTACAAGTCTTCAAAAATCGAACTTTGTTCACACAGGTGGTATTTAGAATAAACAATGTGCCATATGTATGATCTTGTACTTAATTATAATTACATTTAAAAATGCAATTTTTGTATATAATCTTGATGATACTTGTATTTATCTATGAGTACATCAGATCCATTTCTTCTTGAGACTGTTATTGTTTTACAGGCTGCCAAACTTGCCATTCTGAACTTTGCTGTTTCTCATTTATATAAATGCCTTAATCCAAGTACTATTCCAATTTTTTTGCAGATGACACCAGTATATTAGTCTAGGGCAGGTCGAAGGAAGAACTAGGTCAATTAATCAGTACCACATTCAGTAAATTAGATGTATGGTGTAAGGCCAAAAAATTAAGCCTTAACCCTGAGAAGGCACATTTCATTCAGTTTCTTACTAAAATAGCAAGCAAATGCAGTTAAGGGTTCACTATGTTAAAGAGGAAGTCAGTGAAGCAAAACATACCAAATTCCTTGGGCTACATGTAGATAATCGCTTAAACTGGAAATCTCATATTCAGAAAATTTTGCCAAAACTCAGTTCTGCCTGTTCTACACAATATTGTGTAAATTCTTATTAGAAAGACTGGCATAATGGTTTACTTTGAATATTTTCACTTCATAAAGACATTTGGAATAATTTTAAGGGGGAATTAATCTGAAAACAGAGAAGTTTCCCTTATGCAAAAAAAGAGCTTTTGGGATAATATTGGGCAAAAAACCTTCAGATTCTTGTAGGTCTTTGTTCAAAAGAGCTAGGATTTTACCACTAGCATGTGAGTATATATATTCTTCAATTACGTTTATATTAAAAAAACCATAATTACATTATCTCAAAAAATTAATCTTTTCATAACTTTAACACGAGAAACAAAGAATTCATACACCTACCTCTTCCTTGTTAACTTAAAAATACTGTGGAAAGGGCCTTCTTACTAATCAAGTCGACTTTTTAACAACTTACCCCAGTATTTGCAAAAACTATGTTTTCAAATTCAAGAATTTTTAAGAAGGAACTAAAATAATTTTTAATTTGTGAATCATTTTATTACATTGATGAATATTTATATCAGAAAAACAAATAGATTGACTATTACATATATTTAATATTTGCTAATTTAATGTATCCCAATGACAAATACCTACCCCGTGGATGTTGGGTGTGGGGATGCATGTGAACAGCAAGGCCATTGTATGCCAGTGTCTGTTTTTTTTTTTTGCTATTGATTTTCACAGGTTGTGGTGTTTTCAGACGAGACACTTCATGTCAGAAGATGTGAAGCACTGATATAGAAGAAGTTTAAATTCTCTGTTCTATTTCCATTTTTCAGTGTATTAATCATGTATTATGTACAACTTGACTTGCCCTGTACATTAATGTACTTTTAGCAGATATATTGGATACAATAAACTATAACTATAAATCTATTTTCTGAAGCACGAGCAATAGCGAGTACATATGGTCACACCAATTTATCATATTGTTTTCCTGGATCGTTGCATACATTTTCTCGTACGAATTTGGTAAAAAAAAAAAAAACCACGAAGGAGGTAAATCAATGTTGCCCCACACACAAACTATTTCTTGCACTATGGGAAGCAGAGTAGCACTGATTTTGTGTGAAATCGAAGTTCTGGGGCCATTTGTGGAGTTCTGTGGCCTCTTTTCTACCTCTTTAATAATTTCCTTGTATTTTTTTTATTTTTAAATGTATTTCACTCCACAATTTTCCTCGTTTTCATTGCCCTCCTCTGTTGTGTATCGTAGTTTGTATATGGCATATGCCAATGCGACCATGCTTTAGTTATAAATAGTACTATAAATACATGCCAATTTCGGTTTTTATGAACATTTCCTTCAGATGAGCCACTAACTATTCATACTGAAATATTCACCAGATTTAAAATGGGATTTACTTAGGATAATGGTTCATGTGGTAAGTCAAATCGTGTTCTCAGAATTTTAAGAGTAGAGAAGAGAAAAATAACAAACATTACAAGTTAGGTAATGGTCAGGCTGTCACAACAATTGTAGACTCTTGTAGCACGATGAAAAGGATCGACGTTCCTGTCCTCTTACTCCGTAGACCGGGAGTCTTCTCTGACAAACACAGCTCATCAATACTTATTTCATTTTCATAGTCGTCCCGTCTTATCGATGAAAATTGGCACATAACTTGCTGTGGCATTTACTCAACAGTTTCAATTACACATAATCAGTTGGTTGTGGGAACATTTGTCACACTTGGAACATATGCGAGGAGTCGGCCGAGTTACTGGTGCTGGTGCATTACGCTGTGAAGAACACTGTGGCACGCTTACGAGTGCTGGCATTACAAAACAATGGCCCAAATAACATATATGTATAATCTTTAAAATTAAACACGTTACAAGGACACTGCAATTTAGGGCCCCTGGAAACCCCAAAATACATTAAGGTGACGCATTTACTCCCCCACAAATTAGAAGCATTGAAATTATTCAGTATCCAAGACCAAATTCTACCCACGTGCTCACCTAACCCCAACGAACATACACTAGGCGTACAAAAAAAATTGCCATATTCGCTTGCTACTGGCGCAGCTATTCTTGACAGGGAGGTTTACTGTAACTACTACAAATAAAAGCGACCCGGAAGTCCTATACCAGTTTCTCCCCCCTGGTAATGCCTATTTGCAATTCTTGAACACACATTCCGTGGCAATCTTTAGACATGTTTGTATGCCACTGATACGAAATAATTTGCAGAATCATTCAGTAAATACGATACTTCTTCACTGGTTTCCCGAAACGAAAATTCACGTAGGAACTTCATAACACATAATGGTACCGACCAATGGCAGACCAAGCCATACATGTGTCGATAGTATTAAATTTAACACAAGAGAACTCACTACAAAAACCCCATACAACCAACTATGCTTAATGAAAATAAATACCAAAATCATTAGTTATGTACTTATAAAATAATGCGATAACACGGGGAAAACTAGCCTATCAACATCCTCCATGTTTATCGTATATGGAAATCTGGTGTGTCCTATCGGGAATCGAACCTGGTTTGCCAATTTAGAGGAGCGAGCTGTCTGGTCACTGCACAAAAGCAAGGTTTTAGGTTTAGAGTGAATGAGGTCAGAAACTACGGCTCCGAGTTCAGTTAGATATGGGGTCTGCCGGCTCAAATTGTGGTCCTCTATTTAATTTCAGGTCCATCTGTTTGGTCAGTTGTATATGCTCGACTGTGAAATTTATATAATACCCTTAGAGGAGAAGATGGGGGGATGCCAGAAAATTGAAAATCCGAGTTAGAGTTCTGAGATACGATTGCAGCCTGACCGGTCGTTCATTCGGTGTAAACATAGTAGCTGGAACATCTATCCACCTTTGTTTGGCTGCCAGACATCCGTCGAATATGTGTGCATTTTGGCTTGATAATCTTTATGAAGCTACCATGTCTAGTCCATCAATCGTCGAATTCTGCTACTGGGATATTGGCTGCCTACACATGTGCATGGAAAGTGATGAAGGAACCAACATATTGCACCGGAGATTTTCGCATTTCTCCCCTGGCCTTACGAACAGAAGAATATGCTCATGGTCTTTTGTGAGCCTGGAACATGCAAACTGTTTCACTTGAGCCCGACAAAAGTTATTCCTGCCAACATAAAGGATGTACTGTATTTTATTTTAGCAGGTACTTATACTACCATAATGGACTGTAGGGAACTAACTTCACTCGCTTTGGTGCTTTGTGGTGACCTATTCAGAGGGGCTAACCTCAGTAAATATCTGAGAGTAAAAGCCTATGGATGCGAGATTCTTCGTATGAAACGTTCGTTTTTTGGTAATGAGGTGCATGAGAAGTGTAACTGGCATACGCTAACACTGCTGCTCTTTTCATGCATACACATGTGCAGACTTCACTGTTATCCAACACCATGCAGGTGCAGACATGAGAAAATGGTGTGAAGCACATATGAATGCATGTGTGTGTTTTTTGAATCCAGTTACGCCATGCTGTGCCGCTACAGACCTGCGAAAATGCTGACACTTCTATTGCACATGAGCAGACTTCACAGTTATTCGACACTGAGCAGGTGGGAATGTGAGAGAACGACTTCGAAGCACATATGCCTGCACATGTGCAGACTCTAGTTATCTCATGCCATGCAGATGCAGACCTGTAAGTCACCATTTTGACAAGAATGTTTTCGTACCTGAGCTATTTCTTTTTGTCATTGCCATTATTTTCATATATACATTGAGCTATATAATAAACACTTAAAGATTTCTTGGCATGGGTCTGCACAAATTATTTTATAGAAATGATGTATTTTTTCCATGGCTATTCATTTACTTTGACAAATATATATATACTTTCCTTAATCATAAACACATATTTTTGGTTTACAATCAATATTTTAAACATTATCGAGTCTCTTTCCTGTTGAATTATTGTATAACATAGAAAATTACAGAATTTTTTCCCCATTATACACCTCACGATAACTGAATAGAGTTATAATTGATGTACACAATATACATAAATATTTTCTGGTTGTAATTTTTCTTATGCGTCCCTATTGCTTTTGCTCAAACACGTACATACACATGTGTTTCTAGACACTTTGTTTCTAGACACACTTTGCATGCACCAAAATAATTTATCACCCTCATAACAAATTTTTTTAGCACTCCTCACTGTCAAGCCACACCGTCAGTATTTTTTTTCCCATCCAATGCTCTTCTCCATCCTCATCCTTTACCTCACACGGCAGGCTGCAACAATTCGTAGTCCGCTCGACGAATGGAAACATGTCAGCATATTTGCCCAGTAGGAGACTATGCGCATCGGCATCGCATTCTTCGCTGAAGCGAAGCACTGTTTCCCGGACCTCTCGTCGTGTCTCGTAGTCACTATGCTGATGCCTTCTGTAATGATGATGATTTCACCCTCGTTCAGCTCCAACAGTTTGTCGATGCTACATGGTAGGGCTACTACACCCGGCCTCATGATGTACACTGTGCAAGTTTGACCATCGCACTGGATTATGTCCATAAAATAAACTTTTCACTTGCCTTCGGCATTCATGATGCACCAGGATGTATTAGAGGCGGGCATGATTTACACCATCACAGGTTTCTATGTTTTTCAGGGCATCCACATACCATGGGCCACCCAGCCAGTACTCTACACACTAAAACCCAGGGATGGCATTGGGATAACACTTCACCATACCTGACTCGAAGGAGCTGTTGTACATCACACCATGGAATGTTGTACCCATGACTGGCATCTGCATAATATTTATGTCAGGTACTATCACCTGCTGTAACGATCTACCTTTCACCTCGGTCACTATCAAACTAAGCTCTTGTACTCGAATCCAGCTGCCTATATATTCGCCCATGATGTCATACAAATGTTGTTGTGCATCGTGGGTGGCGATGACACATTCACTGCTGTACCTGGTGATGAGTTGATGAGTGCAGCATTCGTTCTCGTCGTAGGCACTGGCAATGTGTAGGATATAGGTACGAAACGATGTTATTGTTGTCAATCGCACCTACGATGGAGGTTGCAGAAACCCAGATCTAAACTTATTCCCTGCACTGTATGTTTCTTAAAGACATAACTATCACCAATCCATAGGCGTCTCACATCCCAAAGCCTTTTGTTTATACACACTTTGTGAAAACCGAATGTAAATAGGGATACCACGAGTTGTGGATAATTTTTAATGAGCGTAATAGGCATTGAGGATAAAAATACCAATATATTATCAATGTTTTGAGTGGGCCGATCTCATTTTGTTCTCAGCTGCAGGTGATCCACCAAATCGAGTGTCCAGCCAGAGCCCTTCAATGCCATTTATTCTTACTCGTGGCATACCTTCTTTATCATTTTTCAACACTAGCTTGGATTTCATCCTCATTATACTCAGGTGCGTTCGAAAACTGAATGCTTTCTTTTTGTGTTCATCATTGTATGGCTCTGGTTTACTATTAATACATTCCAACCATATACTATATTTCACAGCTCCATATTTCTTCACCTCCTCTGTAAGTTGGTCTATTAAATTTTGATTCATACAGAAAAGAACAAATCTTTTTCGACGAAGTTACCAGATTTGGAGCAACATAAGTTTTCAAAAAGACACCTGAGTGTTGATTCCTCCACGAAAAATTAATTTACATTCGGCTTCACCTCGCAGTTTAATTTATTAGGTTGATTTGCATGGTCGGACGAATTGGCAGGTGTAGATTCTGATTCACTGGTCGAAGTTGCACTGGGACAAGCCTTCGCTGTAAACTGCAAAGAAGAAGGATGGACCGCTTGGCCAACACCAGAGGAAGGTGCAGCTCGTTCACACTGTTAAGAGCTATTCTCACATAGATATGTCATGCGAAATGGGTACAGGTTTCGAGATACCTTCTCAGGTTTTCACTCCGCCGATAAAACTGCGATTTGCATTTTAGAAAATTTCTTCTTGCAGTAACGACACAAACAGTGTTCTGGAATATGTTACATCTCGGATCGAGACGATGTTCCATCTTCGCAGTACGAATATCTTCGGAGTCATCCAGTCCCGATGTAGCTGTACATACAACCCAACGAAATGTTGCACCTCATTCAAGTTAATAATTTAAAAACGAAACAGAAAAAAATTATGCGATATGTTATAAAGTTAGATGCTTAAAACTTCGTAGCAGACAATATTTCTAAAAGAAAGCGAACAATAAATATATATCAACCTCAAGAATAAATATGAGCTCAAATAAACATTAAAAATACTGATATAAAGGTCACGCATTTAAACAAAGAAAGTTGAGACGTATCACCTCCAAGTGCGCAGATGACAAGAAATTATACATGAGTATGAAGAAACCCTGGAAATATGTCATCTACAGGAGTTCAGTATGAAAAAACAGTGAATTAAACAAACCAAATATGTATTAGCTTCCTAAGTGAGTCAAAAAAATAATCAGGAAATAAACCGGTTGGGAAAAAACAGTAACTATTAAATAAATATACGAAGCCGAGACTGTAATATCAAGCCATCTTAATCCTGATCAGTACTTTGTTAGGGAAGAAAACCGAAAATCTCGGCCCGTAAAAATAAAATCATACTGAAAATTTATCTGAAAAAAGAAACCCGCATTGCTAAATACAGAGAAAAATTGTCATGTCTATCACAACTCACATCACGAGTTCCCGGAGCCCGAGCATTGCTTTCACATTCCACTCATCTACTATAGTACAAATTCCTTACATATTGAAGCCTTTACATGCGCCATCATTTTTATATTCCAATACCATGTACCTGTCTGGGGTGATTGTAGTTGTTTGACTGGATTGCCTGTGCGCAGCTTTTTCTACGAGCAAGTGACATGGCGCTTGCGTTGCATTCATGTCTCGCTGGAGTATTTTTGCCTGGGCGGCCGTGTAGCCCCATAATGCGTGTCACGTTTTCCGCATCATTTGGCTGCATTGTTGTGGTGCCTTACAGTTGCTTGTTGGATGTACCGGGCCGGGCGACAGACACGTTTCACAAGTATGGAGTTCACATCCATTGTGAATTGTATGTTGGGTGATTTGTCACGTTTAGGTGGCAACTTGGCAACAGTTACTGCCACCCTGGCGACCCATTCTGTTGCTAGAACGCCGAACACAATTAGTAATGTTCCTTGGTTCGCGTCACCTGATTGGTGGCCAGATGCTGAAGATCCATCACTGGTTGTTTTGCCTTCAATGTGTTTAGCACTGTTGCTGGCAGTAGTGGTGCGACGGTTGTTCGCATTGGCGAATTGGCACTGGGTACACACGAATAGATTTGCTCTTGCGCTGAATCGTTCGGCAACACTCAAACAGTTGCGATGATATGCAAGTTCAAAGTGTGTTCACGAAACTAGGTAATGCCCTGAGTCACCGCACTGTTTTCGGTTGCAATGGGTCTCGTACATGCGTTCGACTAGTGGGCCAAGTAATTTTGGCATGGAAGTGGCGTATGTTGGCATAGGAAGGCAACAGAAAATGCTCGATGGTGGCTCATATTTTGCAATCTGGTCATTGTCCTTTGTCCTACGGCAAAAGCTGCAAATGTCCGTGAGCCAACACTCCATCTCGAAACGGGTCACATGCTCGGGTACGCAGCTGATGATGCTTGGAAATATTCATGGATGCAACTGTCCTCCAGTTCGCATGGGCAGCTGTTTCGGCAGTGGTGTCAAGGTAGGTGCAGTGGTGAGGAATGCGCGCATATAGGCCTTGGCAATACTTTGAAAATTGTGTGATGTGAATTATGGTGTATGTTTACATACGAAAAAGTGAAACAAATTATGTATCAATATATTTATACAGTTTTCAAAAATTGTTATAGTGTGTCTTTCCATGACCTGAAAATAAATTACACACATATGACACTTCCAGACGCTAAAATAATAAATATATATTAATAAAAATATATTTAATTAATATTAAAATGATGCTGATTTTCCAAGAGAAATTTGTGCGGTTCAATTAGAGTTCATGTGTTCCACTGCTTGAGTCAAAACACGTGTCTCTAATTAATTATGAATGGGACTTGTTAAAGACTCTACTAATTACTGCTGTGTTCTTTTAATAAAGGTTACATGATGCACTAATCGGATTCTCGTAAAGTTACAGGATTAATTAGTTGTTGGTGACCAAATAGTCGGTACTTTTCACTATCGATATTCTGTTACCTGTGCAAGCATTTTATCACATCCATTTTCCGTATTGCTAATAATTACGGCAATAATTATGAGGGTTTGATCAGCCTTTTTATTGTGGTTGAAACATAGTTACACCTTGTGGCTGTGAAAGTCATTACACTGACCTTGATAGCATATCTTGGGCACGTGGCCTCTGGTCGAGTGGCATGCGGACGGTACGCTGTTTAGATAGTGCCTACCTGCTCCGCTAGATGGTGTGCACTGGTTGACAATGGCTCTGGTGGAAGCCACAGTCGGCGTCAGACTTAGAAGGTACGCAAGTCCCAAGAGCCTGGAGCAGGGAAGATATAAATAGAGAAGAGGACCTCGAGTTATTAATATTCATTTTCAATGGTTCCAAGAGAAGTTTCGTCGAATACTGCTAATGTCAGCATTCAGAATTATGTCAGAAAAGTAAACGCCACTGGTTCACAGCAAGCAGAGAAATTTTTAAGCCACTTTTTAATAATTGCTTTAATTTTTTTTAATGGCTTTAATATGTTATCCACATTAGTGATTAAGACTTATTTGCATTATCGAACTGAACTAACAAGTCAAACTGCTACATGGTTTGAATTTTTTTCACTTGGTAATATAATTCGGTTTAAAGCAAATTGCCTGTCGAATATTAAATAATTAATTCATTTTCATTACATCTGAATTTTTTTTGTTCACTGTTTATTTAATTGTGTAATGTCGTACCTATTTTTCTTTTGTTCAGTATAGATATTCTAGTATGGCAGGTTTCAGATGTATGTCTCATTTCGCAAAGGTAAGTTTGGTTATTGCAAATAATTTATGCATGTCTTTCATTAAGAGTTTTGTTTTGCATGCATTCCTAAACCAGGCATGCTTATAAACTTTAATTATAAAATTATCATCTAGTCTAGCAGGGCAACCTATAGACACATAACACACACCGTCCGAGAGTGTATATGTTACATTACATTAACATGCCCTAGAGCCTTCCCTAACAGTACAGGATGTCCCTGGTATTTCCCATATATTTCCCGAATAACCTTTATATATACAGGCAATGATATGGATATTTCATGGATATCCCAAAAGTACTTTCACTTCCTTTCTTACTAGAAACGATTTTTTTTTATTTTGTGGTATCTTTAAATTTATTGATTTTTTACTTAAATAGCTATTTGATTATTAGTGTGGAATATTTATGATAACCAATGGATGTCCCATGGATGTCCTTCATAGATGTCCTACAACTATCCAAAACACGATCATTGGGACGACTCGAAAGAATCTTTTTTCATAAGAATGCATAAAATGAAACAAGGAATCGTTTCACAAAAAAAAAAAAAAAAAAAAAAAGAACCATGAGATACTGTACCCAGAGTTTCCGTAAAATATTGAGTCAGTGAATTTCAGAGTCCAGTTTGTTGCACTAGCAGACCCTGTCTCACTTCAGTGGAACAGTTTTACATTATAATGAAAGTTAAAAACATTTGTTGAAAATGATTTGCCTATGCTTATTGTATGTTAACATTAATATCAGAGCCTAACTTTCCGAGGAACATTTCTTTTTTCATCTGCGCATATCTTCTCTCATTATCAGTAAATGTTTTGGAAGCATTATCAACCTGCAATGAAACTGCCTGCAGGCCTGTTCATGATGCATCAATGGCCAGTGTGGCCAGTTTACTGACACCATATTATTTTAGGCTTGGGCTTGTGCACAACAGGTATTTCAGTCTGTTGAAAGCTATGTACTGTTCACTCTCCCTATGCCATTCGACACCTTTTTTTCTAAGAGGTTAGAAAGGAACTCAGACAAGTACATTACAACACCTATAAATCATTAAACGTATTTATACAATTGCATTTACTAATCCTAATATTGTTTTTAGGGCTCTCTCCATTACTACTTCAAGCTGCTGATCATGCACCTGTTCAGATATTCCTAACAAATAATGTCTTCACTACACATCAGCACCTCAGGCAGACCTTCAAATACTTTGTTGAATTTCCGATGAATGACTTCGAGAACCGAACATATGACATGGGACACCCACAAGAATTTATACTGCCTCTTATGGTGTGTTTAATGTACAGAAGTCGGTGCTTTTATCATGTAATTTCACCTGCCAAAACCCTTGTGATGTGTGCAGGACACTCAAATAACTGCCACCTGCCAGTTGAGATGTGATCTGCTCAAATGCAACAGTATTAAGAGCTCTCTCATTAACATGTCCTTAAGATCTTGTATTTTTAAGAAAATTCTAATATTTCTGTTTATATGATTGTGAACCATTGCAAGAAAGTTACCCATTCAGTAGGATTCTATACTTTAGCGATAATTCTCTCAATTACCAACCTGTACAATTCCTTTCTCAAAGGTTCCCTGAAAGCAGCAGTAACTTTACAAGGAGCATGGATCACTGCCTCAGTACCCTACCTAAGTACCATATTATAGCAACCCGACAGTTCCCTAATACCTGTAAAACACAAACGATACTGTGCAATTAAGTCAAAGTGTGAACAATTTTTATATTTCGTCTCAACATTGCTACCTCATGAAACAGTTCAAGTATAGCACATGCTGAGAGTCCAAGAATGGGTAAATTGTTTTTTATTATGTGACACCATCAGTTAAAACTCCCATCAACGAAAATATTTAAAACTAAATGTACGGGCACTTGTGTTTATTTTTCACCAGAGATTTATAATCAATCCTCAGCAGGTGTTATGTCGTGAACTGTTGTGGTAGGAATGCTTAATTCATTAGATGTAGTCTTAGCTGTGGTTGTCTAGTGATGTAGTCAATAAAAGCACTTATTGGCCGTTGGCAGTACTATGTGTATAGTAGTTAGTTTTAGTTTTCTGAGAAGAGAGAGAGTGAGTTCTGTTGGAGACTGCTGTTGCCCCAGGAACTAATATAATGAACTTATATGTTACCTCTGTGATCATTTTCACACTAGAGTTACAACCAGCATTACTCCTGGAGGAGGGCACACAACATTTTGTAACAGTATTCTGGCATGCCCGTAAGATTATGCACATACAAATATGAATTCTAGCATAGGACTATTCGCAGTATACATACCCATTAAAATCCTAGGAAAAATATTTCAGTGCTATTTTTTTATTTGCCAGGTATATGTAAATAAAATTACTGCTACATCAATTCTATATATATTTTTTTGTATAGCCCCTATTGTTTAACTGACATTGCTTTGTTGTGCATTTTATGTATTATTTCAGGGTTCTTCCGAATGCAGACTAACCTCTCAATTGAGTGCATAAATATTTGTTGATTTTGTATAATTTTAATGATTTTAGACTATCATCTAAAAAATGGCATGTTTCATTAAATTAATTTCAGTAAGTTACCCAAATTGATTAAATTGTCAACAACCTGAGTTACAGACTACCATTTGTACAGTTCACTCAAAGTCAACACAATGAGTACTGGTGTGAGACATGTTCATAGGTTGCTAATTAAATTTGGTTTCAGATTTTCGTGATCCACCTTTCCTTAAGCCTACAAATCAGAATAACAGTTTAAAATATGGTAATTATAGCTCTCAAGCAGGAAAAACACAGGATGTGTCACTGGATGAGAATGAAGATCCTCCAGTTATTTTAGCAGAAATCAACATCCAAGGTTTGTGCAGTTTTATTGTGGTTTATTAATAAAATTTATATTTTACATTAGTTATTGTAAAAGTTGGGCCTTTGTCAGGGTTCATCTTAATTTATAATGGCGAGAACAGGTATTAAATTTGGGAAGGCCAGAGTCAATAAAGAGAGACTAAACAGTAAACTGAGTGCACCAGTCTGCCCGGACACATATTATCAAAACTAAACATTCTGGTGGTGTAATTTCACATGTTGTAGAAGGCTGGGATACTCGTGAGAAAACTCTCAGTATTTAATCCTTCTCTATTGCAAGCTCTGAAGGATGCTATTTCACTCGAATCATATTGATGGTGGATCCATGTTGACAAAGTGGGCTGTAAGTAGCCTGTTATCGAAGCTCCTGAAATTCCATTCCTCTACAACAAAGAGGCAACGGCAATCAGAATAACGTGGAATATTTAAGATGCAATTGAACAACACCGACAAACTCCGGCCTTTCAAAAATATAAGACGAAAACTTATGTAACAGTTTTTTCATAAGCGATTATTAACGGAACTTTGAGCTCCCAAAAGTCAAATTTTGAAATGCTTTGCATTTAAAATGTCAGAAAGTACTTGCAAGTACCTATGCAACAAGTCGGTGAATAATGATTTGTATAATGAAGATTTTAAACTTCTGAAAACGTTTTCAGTAATATCATTCCCACAATCGTAGGCATAATTCAAATTTAGGGGAGAATTTACATGGTTTGTTATAAGAAAAATCTGGTTTTGAAATGGAACATGAAATGGAACATTATGCAAACAATATGGTGTAGATTTTTCTTCATTGCCTATTGGCTGTGTCTAGGACATTTCTTTCGTAATGCAATTTTTGGGTACCAGTGCTGCCTTTGCATTATGTAGACTTGGGCGAGCATTCCACTTCAAAAGCCTAGTGAGTCACAATAATTTCATGTGATTTTTGAATGAATAGTGCAATGGGGGTGAATGACTAGGGGGAGATTTTTGGACATTCGTCATTGCGATGCAGTTGTTTGTCATGGAAAAACAAGACAGACAAGAAAATGTACTTAAATGAGACAAGCAACTTATGGAGGAGAAAATGCATATATATACATAATGAGTATAAAATAATACCCCAAAATGAAGGTCTATAATATAAAAACCAAACAACTTACAACCTTGGTTGACCAATCAAATGAATGGTGGAACCGTGAGGTTTGTTTACCATATCTTCGTAAATGTTCAATGTTACCACCACGAGAGGCCCGAACGACATCTATGCGATAATAAAACACGTCCCACACTCTTGTCAGCATGTCCGGTGTTATGGTTTGGATGGCGTCCGTAATTCTCGTTTTGTGGTTGTCAATGTTAGCCGGCAATGGTGGACGAAACACTTGATCCTGTATGTACCCCCATAGAAAAAAATCGCACGGGTTAAGATCCGGGTTTCTTGGGGGCCAGTGATGAATAGCCTGGTCACCAGCTGCTTCTCTACCAATCCACTGTTGCGGCAACGCCTCGTTTAGTTATCCGCGAACAGCTAGGTGCCAATGGGGTGGCACACCATTCTGCAGGAAAATGAAGTCCCCTGCTGCCTCTTCTGAGGAAACAACCACTCTGTAAGCATGTCCAAATAAGGGATTCCAGTAACAGTAGGCTCGTGAAAAAAGAAAGGGCCGAAAACAGTGTATTTTGATACAGCGCAAAACACGTTCACTTTAGGGGCAGCGCGTTCGTGTTCGGCGGTTTCATGTGCAGGTTCCTGACCCCATATCCGCACGTTGTGCCTGTTCAAATTACCATTTGTATGGAACGTCGGTTCATCGCCAAAAAACCAGCTTAGACATGATGGCATAGTCTACTTCATTCTGGGCAAGCACGAACGAGCAGAAATCACGTCTCGGTACTTTATTCCTTTCTGTTAGATCATGTACAAGTTGTAACCTTTGTAGAGCAATGGCTTTCGCAACACTGTCCATACCGTTGATTGAGGGATTTTCATTTCCCGGCTATCTTGTCGAGTTGATTTTCTCGGACACCGAACGAATGCTTGTTGAATCCGTTGCACATTCTCTTCGGACACACGCAGCCGCCCGGATCTTTTGCCTTTGCAAAGGCACCCTGTGTCACGGAACTGGCGAAACCAACGTATGATACTCCACCTATCGGGAGGACGACGTCCGAATTTGCGAAGTAATTCACGTTGAACAGTCGTAACCGATTCACATTTAGTAAACTGAATAACACAGAACGCCTTCTGTTGTTCCGTCGCCATCGTGATGCGGACTAACACACAACACACGTTCCCAGTGCTACGACAGACGCTCCTAGTGTCATCTCTCGGCACATAAAGAAAACATCAGAGTGTCCCCTACACATTGACGTGTCGAATGCGAGCTCGCTTCCCCCTCATTACTTCAAACCGACAGTTACGAATGCCATACAAACCATAACACCGGCCATGCTGACAAGACCGTGGAAAGAGTTTGATTATCTTGTAGATGTCGTTCGTGCCTCTCGTGGTTGTCACATTGAACATTTACGAATGTATGGTAAACAAACTTCATGGTTCCACGGTTCATTTGATTGGTCGATCAAGGTTGTAGGTTGTTTGGTTTTGATAATATAGACCTTCAAAGTTGAGGTATTCTTTTATACTCAGCCTGTATTTTTAAGGAAAAATTCCAAGAGGGAATAGAGTAAAAACAGTACAGCAACTATTAACGATATGTATTGCAACTAGTTGCTGTCCTGTATATAGAATGAAGAGCCAAAAAAACCGGTTTAGGCGTGCGTATGCAAATAACAAAGGTATGGAACCAATCAGAGTAACGCGATGCTTTCGGCAGCGCCTTTATAAGACAACAAGCGTCTGGCCAAGTTTCTAGATCGGTTAATACTGCTATAATGGCAGTTTATCACGATTTAAGTGAGTTTGAACGTGGTGTTATAGTCGGCGCACGAGAGATGGGACATAGCATCTCCGAGGTAGCGATTCAATTTGTATTATCGCATATGACCATTTCACGAATGTACCGTGAATATCGGGAATCCGGTAAAACATCAAATCTTAGACATCGTTGTGGCCGGAAAAAGATCGTGAACGAACGGGACAAACGACGACTGACGAGAATCATTAAACGTGACAGACGTGCAACCCTTTCTCAAATTGGCACAGATTTAAATGCTGGGGCATCAACAAGTGCCAGCATGCGAACGGTTCAACGGACCATCATTGACTTGAGCTTTCGGAGCCGAAGTCCCACTCGTGTACCGTTGTTGACTGCACGACGCAAAGTTTTACGCCCCGCCTGGGCCCGCCAACACCGCCATTGGACTGTTGATGACTGGAAACACGTTGCCTGGTCTGACGAGTCCGGTTACCAATTTTATCGGGCGGATGGACGTGTACGGGTATGGAGACATCCTCATGAATCCATGGACCCTACATGTCAACAGGGGACTGTTCAAGATGGTGGAGGCTCTGTTATGGTATGGGGCGTGTGCAGTTGGCGTGAAATGGGACCCCTGATACGACTCTGACAGGTGACAGATACGTAAGTATCCTGTGCGATCACCTGCACACATTCATGTCCATTGTGCATTCCGACGGACGTGGACAATTCCAGCAGGACAATGCGACACCCCACACGTCGAGAGTTGCTACCGAGTGACTCCAGGAACACTCTTCTGACTTTAGGCACTTCCATTTGCCACCTAAATCACCAGACATGAACATTATTGAGTATATGTGGGATGTCTTGCAACGTGCTGTTTAGAAGAGATCTCCACCACCTCACACTCCTATGGATTTGTGGACTGCTCTGCAGGATATATGGTGTGAATTGCCTCCTCCATACCTTCAGACATTAGTCGAGTCCATGCCACATCGTCTTGCGGCACTTCTGCCTGCTCGCGGGGGCCCTACACGATATTAGGCAGGTGTACCAGTTTTTTTTGGCTCTTCTGTGTATATATATATATATATATGCTATAAAAATAAGGACAACGCTGACCAAATATGTAGGAACAAAGTGGGACAACAAAACAAAGAAATGCACTCAAACACAGCAGTTTCACTAGACACGAAAGACTGCAAGCCAGGAATGCTGTGGTCAAGAATATACATATATGTACAAAGCCAGACAATTCCACGAAGGAATCGAGTCGAATAAAAAAGCACTGCTAGCTAAATGCGAAAAACTAATATACTATATTTCCGAAAAAAATATATACGACCAACAGACAACACACTGTAGGCGACACATGCTAGTTATCTGGCTACAGAAATAAAACCACACTGGCAAAAAAAAAAAAAACTAATAAACTCGCACAAACACTATAGTTTTCCCAAACACGACATAATGCGACGTTTCGGGAACTGATATATGTTCCTGTGTGCAGGCTGCGACACACAGGATCCTAGAACATACGTGCGACTGGCCCTGTGTGTCGATTCTAGTTGATGTCCTGTTTTTTGACCCTATTCCCATTTGAAATTTTTAGGATTGCATACATAAATTTATTTTTTCATCCATAGGTTGTCTTATTTAAGTAATATTTTGTGTTCAGTCGTGTTTTTCCATGACAGACATCGCAATGGCGAATGTCCTAAAATCTCAGTCTAGTCATTACTTTCTTGTGCAAGAAATGCCTGAACGCATGAAGACTAAATTTTTTGTGTAGTTAATTTCAAATGGACTGCAAAAAACTGCTTTGTCCTAGCTTTATTTTTAATTGTCTATGCGGCTATGCAAATGTTAATCATGTTGGAATAAATATAGCTTATCCAAACAAAATTTATAAAAATATTTGGTAATAATTAAGTGTTTCTTTACATCAGGCTTGCAAAAGAAAGCAAACATTATACGATTCCTTGTTTTGTATAAGTTAGTATCTACACTGAAGAGCCAAAAAATCTGGTACACCTGCTTAATATCGTGTAGGGCCCCTCCGAGCACGCAGAAGTGCCACAGGACGACGTGACATGGACTTGACTAATGTCTGAAGGTATGCAAGAGGCAATTCACACCATGAATCCTGCAGGGTAGTCCACAAATCCAATCTGCGCCAATTTGAGAAAGGGTTGCACGTCTGTCACGTTTAATGATTCTTGTCAGTCGTCGTTTGTCCCGTTCTTTCACGATCTTTTTCCGGCTGCAGCGATGTCGAAGATGTGATGTTTTACCCGATTCCCGATATTCACGGTACACTCGTGAAATGGTCGTACGCGAACATCCAAATGTTATCGCTACCTCGGAGATGCTATGTCCCATCTCTCGTGCGCCGTCTATAACACCACGTTCAAACTCACTTAAATCTTGATAACCTGTCATTGTAGCAGCAGTAACCGATCTAGCTGCCGACCGCATCGCGTTACTCTGATTGGTTCCATACCTTTGTTATTTGCATACGCACGCCTAAACCGGTTTTTTTTTTTGGCTCTTCAGTGCATATCTTTATATGTTACTTACCAGTAAAATTAACAGCCATTCGTGTGAAACAAATTTGATAAAGTTAGGTACCTCTATAGTGTACAAGATAATGCCGATGAAAGATGCTCTTGTGTGATAGGGTTGCTGACCAGGAGGCTGCTTCATCTGTACATATTATAAAAATCAACGTCCCTCTGTCTGTCAGTGCGCTTTTCACTCGAGAACCACTTATCCGATTTACATGGTTTTTTAAAAATACATAGCTATGTTCTCTGGCCAGGTTTTAGTATGTATTTTGTTACGTAAAGTAACATGAGGAATAAGCAGTGATGATAATAGTGAATTAAATCGGAAAAAAGTTTGCCGCATGCGCGCTCTCTTGCAATACGCTGTCTAAACTGTTAAAGATGAAATAATACCACGTAGTAAAGAATTGTGTGGAATAAAAATACCTAAAAAAAAAAAAAACTCTGCGGTAGCATATATCTATCTATATCACACTAACTAAAATTCAACTTTATTTTTAAATTTTTTTTTTGAAATTCTTGTTTCTCAGTTTCATTTTTCTCATCTTAATACGTTGTCTTTCACCATGTGTAACTTTAATCAGTGAAAATTGTGTCAAATTAATGAAAACAGTGAAAATTGAGCAACTGCTAATCAGTGCCAGAAAACCAACTATTATAGCGTCTGAATTTCACTTATTTATTTGTGATTCTCACTGAATGCTCGCGTTGTATGACCGGTAATGTCTGGCTGCACCGTGTACACTCTTCCAAGCGCATTACTTATTTTCACACCCGGGTAGCCTTCGACGGGACTGCCTTGATTGCGTCATGTCTGGCGAAAGTGCACAATGCCTGGCGAAAGTCCCCAGCGAGCATTCCCTAGTCGAGTCAATCCCCAGCAGCCAAAAATGTGACACGGAAATGTTGTGTAGACAGAGACCCTGCGATAAAATTTATGTCTTTAGATTAGAAAAAGAAAAATCAACAAATGACTCCATGCAAAATATTAAAATGTAAAAAACAAAAGTATGTTTAAATATATATATATATATATATATATATATATATATGTGTGTGTGTGTGTGTGTCCGTTTTTTCGGACGCGTATAACTCCCGAAAAAATCAACAAATTTTCATTCTGTTATTTTATAAACCTTTCTTTCGTTCCCACGAGTGTTTGTACGCCTTTTTTTTATCTGCATTACCTGCAAAGATACTAATATCTGCAAAAAGCTCATTTTTACCATGCTTTCGCGTCAGGAAGCGCCTTTGTTGACAGCTGTTTGTTTGAACATTTCAGTTTGTTCTCAATGTTTTTTTCGATTGTTTTCAGAATGCCACGCGCGGAAGTTGGTAAAACTAAAAACATTGTATACAAACAAGTACTTCAAAAATAAAGATTTTGAAAATACATATACTTCTTTCAATTAATTTCACAGAAATGAATAGAACCAAAATCTTTTATGCCACAGCAACGTGTGGTCGGGTGTGCTAGTTAGAAATATTTGTCTAATGATTATTTATCTCATAATTAGCACTAAGTAGAATTCAACTTTATTTAAAAAAAAACCTAAACAATAATTTTGTAGTCCACGTGAGTGGAGCCGCGGGCACACCTAGTATTAAACTAAATCTAATATTTGTTCTGAAACTGGCACACATACATCCGTAGTTATTCAGAATCCCAACATTGAACTTTGCAGACTAAAGGTATTGCCTTACTATTGCTATGGAGGCCACAAACAAATGTAAATCAGCAGTTCTTAAATGGGGATGCATCCTTTGGGCCGTTCAAAAGGAGATGTAGAATGGTTGTCAGCAGTCACATATTATTTCTGGTTTACCACACAGCAGTTCTTTAACAACAAAAACTAATAGGAAGGAGGTGTGATTTCTGTTTGAGGTGTAAGTAATTTTCTGAGAAACACTGTTGTAAATAAATATTAAGTGTGAAGTTACAGTCTTCCTTACGGTTTTTGTATTTTGATATATCAGTTTTCTTCTTAATTTTGGTATTTTAATTTTCTGCAGATGAAGATTCAGTGGACTTTGTCAGCTATGTGAGTCCATCAGATGCAGAAACAATGCTGGGAATCTACATTTCAAGTGGAAAAAACGTAGTTTTGAACAGGTCATTGGATTATGAAGACCCATATGGCCCGAATGATCACAAATACAGATTTTCCATATTCTTAAAGAGCAATAGCTTTGCACAAATAAACCTTGAAGTTATCAACGTTAATGATAATCAACCTGTACTTCAAGCATTGAATTCTTCATGCAATATACCGGTAAGAAACTAGGATATTATGTAAACATTTATTCTTTCATGTTCACTGTGTCAGTTTTTTAATTCACACAGCGGAAAATCAGGTCTGTAAATAAATGTGATGTCCCAGATTAATATATAAAAATTAAAACTTATAGTATTTGAAATATTTTTAAAGTTATATATTTTAGAGTNCTTTGCTATCCCAGATTAATATATAAAAATTAAAACTTATAGTATTTGAAATATTTTTAAAGTTATATATTTTAGAGTCTAAAATATCATTTTTAATGTTTTAATAATATTTTGTAGTTGGAAATTAGTCTGTGTGTTTCAGATAAATTCTGTACCTGTCTTGGTTTAAAACCAGTTATGAATGGCATATTAATTGTGACTGGCAGTGCTAGTGATTTTCCAGTCCTTAAGAGAAAAATTGTGAACAACAATTAAATCTATTTTTAGGTGGATCTACTGCACTATAAAAGATCTTGGTGAAATGCATGTGGTGTGTAGCTGGTTTGATAATGGTGCTTTGGTACCATGAAGCATAACATTTGAACGATTTTTAAATATTTCAAACTCAGAATTTTTTTTACAGACTGAGTTACTGATGTGTTTTAGATGTTCTGCATCAAACATGAATAC
Source organism: Clitarchus hookeri (assembly GCA_002778355.1). NCBI lineage: Eukaryota > Metazoa > Arthropoda > Insecta > Phasmatodea > Phasmatidae > Clitarchus > Clitarchus hookeri. The sequence goes on along the minus strand of NQII01000465.1, from coordinate 368,126 downwards.
AGGATATTTCTGAAGGTCTTGATAATATTGTTCCGAATTCTGAGAAATTATTTGCTATGAAACTTGTACAGAAAAATGCATTATGTAATACATATATGCATTCCCGAATTCGGAATGTTATTCTCTATCTCTGAAAAAAAAAAATTATTCGCAAAAGTTTGTATTTAATGATTCTGTTTATTAATTTCGCTGCTAGTCACTGTGCCAGANAATACAGGATATTTCTGAAGGTCTTGATAATATTGTTCCGAATTCTGAGAAATTATTTGCTATGAAACTTGTACAGAAAAATGCATTATGTAATACATATATGCATTCCCGAATTCGGAATGTTATTCTCTATCTCTGAAAAAAAAAAAAATTATTCGCAAAAGTTTGTATTTAATGATTCTGTTGATTAATTTCGCTGCTAGTCACTGTGCCAGAAGTAAAACATAATGGTGCGTAACAGAATCATTTGGGATAGCACAATGGCTCTAGCCCACAGCGTTTGGTTTGTACATGGGCACTCTGACTCCAAAAACCTAAAATGGACGCCATTTGAATCATGCGAAAGTATAAAATTCTCTGACTACATAGGATATGTGATAAGTTTGGTTAGCAACAGGGAACTGAAATCAAATTCTCTGGTATTTCACCTTAGTTTCAGTATCACGACTAATAAAAAATGTTAAACCAGATTTTTATTTAATTATAACTGCATAATATTCTTTATATCAGCACACATAATACAATTTAAGTGAATACTTCAACAAGTAAAATAAAACAAAATACACTCAGACATTTTGCCAGAGCATCTGAAGAAGTATTCAAACAAATGTCATAGCATAGCAGATCATGGACGTATTTTATTTCTTTCTCTTATTTCCCACACCAGTGTGCTGTAGATTTTGCATTTATTAAATCCTCAAAGATAGAATGGCGAGTTGTTAGCAGGCAGCCATTTGGGTAAGTGCCATCCTAACATTGCAAAAATTCTTTAATTAATTTTACAGCAAAAATGAAATATTGTGTTAGGCAGGCAGTGTTCTATGTTGGTAGGATATATGTGCTAACAACACTTAATTTTTACAGGAAAGTTGTACTGGAGATTTGTGCGATGTCACGTGTTTCTTCAAACTGACAGATGCTGATGGTGACCTGACCCCAGAAACAATCACAATATACGAGGATGTGAGTTTTTCAAGTTATTTTTATAAATTAATTCACAGTCATTTTGATTCTCTTAAAACTAGGTTCATAAAAACAAAAAATTCTGTATTATTCCCTTTAGTGCTAAGAACCGAAACATATGAATATGTTGCTTATGCGAGAAATGCCAGAGCCGATATATTGGCCCTTTTTACTACTTCATCCTGCGTATAATTTTAACAGCTGTAGTGCTTTCTCTGGATGGTTGTGTAAAGTCGCATTATTTTAGTTCCTTTTTCAAAATCATAGAGACTTAATTGAGTACTGTTAGCAGAAATAAAATGTAATGAAAAAAAAACACAATGTTCATTATTTGAACCGTGATGTAAAGAACAGAAAAGTACCACTTGTTGTGGTACATACATGATGTGTGTGTGTCTCTACGGCTGGAAGTACTTTGTACATCATGACTTAACAGAAACTATACGGAATGTGATTAGAATATAAACCAATGTTTCCAATGGTATTGGTTTATGACTGGAGTGTGCGGGCTGTGTGCAGGTCGTGTACAGGTCGTGTGCATTCTTGGCTTGACTTAATATATCATTATATTTTATATCCTTAGTACAAGTCGAGACGAAGTAGCCAATCAGAGCACAGTGACAGATGTTGGTGGGAAACTGTATTTACATCTTGGATTTAGGTTATGTTATATCGTGAATTAGTATGCAATGAATTATTTTAATCGAGAGACAGTATACTCTTTATTTAAATAACTGCTCATGGTCATGTTTTCAGCCTACTTTCCGAAGGAAAGAAACGCTTATGAGATCACTTTCCTGTTTATATGTGTACATGTGAGTATGAGAGTGTGCCTGTGTGTGTATCTGGGCGCGTGGGTGTCCCTCTTTCAATTTTTGAACACATGAGTCAAATTTTATTAAACTCAGTACACATATAGTACTAAGTAAGGACACCCGAATTTTATAGTTTTCGATAACGCCGGACTCTCTCTTACTTTCAAAGTGGCAGCCATTTTAAAATTTAGGGTGGTATGTCATATCTCGGAAACCATTTAACAGATTTGAACCAAATTTTTTAGGCTGACAGAGCAAGGTGTAAGCATACAATTCAGAGATAAATATTATTGCTGGTCCGCCATTTTTAAAGATGGCACCACATGAAAAAAGTAATCTTCTACATTATATCTCGAAAACTACTCAAACAATTTTCGGCTAATTTGGCACATAAGTAATGCTATGTTAGGCCAAGTAAATATCAGTAATTAAATCTTATTGGGTCCTTATTTTCAAAATGGCGACCATACAAATATTTTAGGTTTATACCATATAATTTGACCAATTACAACCAAATTTTTTATGCATGCAGTATCTATTACAAGCATCTTTAAAGACAAACAACAACCACTTTGTCTGCCATTTTGAAAGATAGCACTGTGGACATTGCAACATGTCACAGCTACGACCGTAAGTGCTACTTCCTCTGCATGACCACAATTGAGTGGTCTACATTTCAAAAAGCGTGTTTTCAGTGTCGGGACTGCTTTTCGAAACAACTTACTCTGTGTGACGCAGCTGCACCTGAACAACCATTGGCCGAGACGTGTCAGCCTCCGATGCTCAAGGAAATTCGGTACGCTTACCACCACTGATACCTAGTGTACTGCAACTCACATCATTGAAGCCTGCCATGGCATCCTCACCATTCGTGCTAGGCATCATTCAGACTTCGCATGCAACTCCAGTATTTACTTCGGCGAGATTTCAGACACTCCCGAATTTCTCTGGCCAAAGCTCGGAGGACCCCCGAGTGTTCGTGGAAGAATGCATGCAGCGATTGCAACGATGTGGTGTCCCACCAGAGGAGTGGTCATGTGTAGTAGGAGCTCAACTCACAGGCGATGCGTGCATGTTGTGGAGGTATTTTACAGAGGACCAAATTATGTGGCAACAGTTCGTAACAAAATTCTCCACCAGGTATATCAGCTCACTGGCAACCTTACAAATGCAGCTGAGCATCCTCGCTGGGCAACAACAGGCCCACGAAGAGTTATTAATGTTCGTACGATGCAAGGTAAACCTCGTAGCCCAGTTTTACCCTCAAATTGCAGCCACAGATGTGTTGGAAGCAGTGATTTAAACAGTTTTCCCACAATTCTGGGTCGCTTTATGGCCAGCTATTGGCACAATAAAAAAAACAGAGCGCCTGAAGGCCCGTCACCAGCGATGCATGCGAGCAGATCGATAACTCACCACCCAGCTGAGAGCACTTGGACTGGCCAGTCTCTGCGCAACAACTACACAACAACCGCACAGCGCAACGGTACCGAAGCACCTGACCGGCCACCGTTCAGCCCGTGCCGCCACTGTCCTGGTGAGAAGATGCACCGGCATAAGGACTGCCCAAACCGAAAAGCGAAGGAAAACCCAGCACGGGGAAACAGGAAACAGGGGTAAGGGAGCCAACCCCCTATCCCCGAGATAGCAAAAATCAACAGAAAAACCGGGAAAACAACCACTCATATCTCGGGCAAATCTTTAAACATTACAACATCCTAATGCTTATACCTGTTAACATAACTGAAATCTGACAGTAGAACTTATTGACACTGCAGCCTTACATAATTTCATTAGTGATCAGTTAGTTATCTCTGAACAATGCTAGCATCAAGAACAGTATGTGCAACTCGCCACTCTCGACATATCTAGCCATGCTAAAGAAACCACAACAGTGACTGTAACCATCAGAAACTAAATAATTCATTTTCCCATTCTAGTTATGCAAGACCTCAGAGACTATATCATTCTGGGAGTGCTGTGGCTCATTGACCCACAAGTTATTATTGAGTTATACTGAGACCACATTAATTTCGGCAAAACACGACGAAAAACAGTCTACCACCTAGGCTAATAACAGCCCACGGTTCTAGACATTGTGAATCTCCGAGAATTCGACCATGCCATATATGTGGAATTTCAGAGTGCTGTACAAACCATCTTGCAAGAGCGAAGTGATGATAGGGACCCACATCACTTCACCAGCATTGCAGAGCACCCTATCTTTCGAGTCACGAGTAACTACTGTACACACCGCCCAGAGACTAAATAGCATATCACCACAACATCATCGACACCCAGGCGAGTGAAATGTTATGTGATGGTGTTATTGAGCTCTCTGAGAGCAACTGCATTTCAGCCATAACATTGGTGCCTAAGAAAGATGGAATGTGGAGGTTTTGTGTGGATGTTCGCCCAAAAAAACTTTATTGCAATGAGTTCGTCCCCTCCAGTAATTAAGATACACAGTGCTCTCAGTTTTCTCAGTTCTACGAACATTATGTCTTCCTTTGACGTTCGTTCTGGCTACTGGCAAGTCCCAGTCATACCTAATGATCACCATAAAAATGCCTTCACCATGCCAGATGGCAGGAGGTGACAATTTTGTGCTATGCATTTTGATCTTAAGTGTGCACCTGCTACTTTTCAAGCCATGATGGTACACATACTGGATGGCTATATTGGCAAGTTCGTCACAGCCTATCTAAATTACATAGTGGTTTGCTCGGAGACTTGTGAGGAGCATCTTGAACTCGTAGAATTAGTATTGGAACGTTTTGCATTCATAGGCCTCACCTGCGCAAACCATGAGTTTCACATTGGCAAGACAGAGCTAAATTTCTTGGGACATGTTGTAAACGAGACCGGAAAGTGCTGTAGTGCAGAACACCTGCGGCACATTGACGAGTGGGAACCGCCAGGAACCGCCAAAAAACATGTAGACAGTTGCACAATTTTTTCGGTCTCATTAATTGCCTCCGTCAATACATTCAGAGGTTTTCCATCATTACCGCACCTCTCATTTCACTCTTGTCAACACAGGCCTGGGACCGGCAGTTCTCTGAATACCAGTGGTTTACTCTCTGCACTGACAACCATAGTTTAGTATGGCTACACAAGATGTGCGAATCCAGACGCAAACTGATGTGTTGATCCATGCTAATGCAGGCCTGGTAGTAGAAGACGAGTTAGCAGATGCACTCTCGCGCTCCCCAGGGCCTGAAGCATGTGATAACTACCCGGACGAGTGGGAAACAATCTTGCCACCTGTAAACAACGCACAGTTCAGTACTGAAAGCCCACCACCATGCTTGAATCAAATTAAAATCAATACAACCCTAGATGCAAAATTCAATGCGAAATAGTTGAACACACAAGTTGTAGACACAGCCAAGTTGTAGAGAATCGCCTTGATGTACTTCTACCAGGTGACAACGAGTGGAAGATGTTTGTCTCAGCAGTTTGCCCACCAAGCGGTACTTGCTTATGCACACGATGACCAGCTTGCTGACCACCCGGGCATGTAACGAACTCAATGTAAGGTTTCCACTAAATACCACTAGCCTGATATAGCCCATGAAACAGTGCAGGCATTGCAACATGTTCAATGCCCATCACCCAGACAACATACAACAACAATCACACTTACCAACCGAACCGTTTCACACTGTGGCAGTTGACCTCATGGGACCCTACTCACGCCTTGCACAGGGCAAGCACTTTATTGTAGTTACGTACATTTTCTCACATTGGACATAGGCCTATGCTTTATTCGGAGCATGGTCGATCCCTGTCGGGCACCTGTTTGCCGGGTATCGAGTCAGTGCCCTCCACTGTCGGTGTGGCAAGGTCATGTTGTGGAGTAGGGAAAAGGATAGGTCGTCATCCACTCTGCCGCCTGCCACCAATAGGACAGCCCCTAAACCTTCCTGACTTGTGTAAGTTTGCAAATACAGGTGCCTCGTGGGGTCTGGTAATTAACTTGTGCTGACAAGAGTGATGCGAGGGGCGTAGTGTTGATAGCGAACCCTTTAATGTATTGGTGGAGCCAATTTATAAGGCTGAAAAACTAACACAGTTGTTTGCGTGATTTTGGTCGCTCTCACTCGTCAATGAGTCGCAGGTGTTCTACACTAGGGCGATTTCTGGTTTCGTCTACAACGTGTCCCAAGATATTTAGTTCTATTTCACCAATGTGGCACTAGTGATTTGCGCAGATTAGGCCTGCGATCGCAAAATGATCCAGCACTAATGCTAAGTGTTGTAGGTGTTCCTCCCAGCTGTCTGATCATACCACTATGTCATCTAGATAGGCGGTGACTAACTTAAAAATATAGCCAAACAGTATGTGTACCATCATGGCTTGAAAAGCAGCTAGTGCGTACTTATGATCAAAAGGCATAGCACAAAATTGATACCTCCTGCCAACTGGCATGGTGAAGGCGGTTTTGTGGTGGTCGTTAGGTGCGACTGGGATTTGCCAGTAGCCAGAATGGAGGTCAAAGGGATACACGATGTTTGCAGAACCAAACAAATAGAGAGCACTGTTTAAATTTATTACCATAGGAGCTGAACTTTTGGTAACCAAATTTACTGGATGGATGTCCACACCAAACCTCCATGTTCAGTCTTTTATAGGATCCAAGCTTTTGGCAGAATTGTAGTTACTCTCAAAGGTCTCAATAACACCATCACATAACATTTCACTCTTCTGAGTGTCGATAATGTTGCAGTGGTAGGCTGTGTAGTCTCTTGGCGGCATGTACAGTGGCTCCTCGTGACTTGTTGGTATTGGGTGTTCTGCAATGCTGGTTATATGAAGCAGGTCCCCACATGCAAATACATCCCTTCGTTCTTGCAAGATGTTTGGCACGGCACTTTGAAATTCCATGGGGATGGCATGATCGAATTCATGGAGATTTAGAGTGTCCAGAACTGTAGGCTGATGGTAACCTAGGTTGTAAACAATTTTTCGTCTCCTCTTGCCGAAATGAATGTGGTCATGGGATAACTTAATGACAGTTTGTTGATCAATGAGCCACTGCAGTCCCAGGATGATATCCTCCCTGAGGTATTGTGTAACTAGAATGAGGACATGAACGACTTCATCTCCGATGACTACAGTTACCGTGGTGGTACCATAGGCATAGCCAGATATTTGGTGCATGGTGAACTACGCAGATTGACCTTGTTCGCATTGATCAGTAGTAATTAGTTATTTACCAATGAAATTATGTGAAGTTGCCGTGATGTTGAGTGCTACTGTTTACTGTGAGATAACCTTAATGGATATGTGCAGAACACTGTCGTAATCTTAAAAAATTTGGCCAGGGTATGACTGGTTGTTTGGCCAGTGATTTTTGCCGGTCTGGTGCTGCGGTACCATTACATGGCCCTGCGGTTGTGCCATTATGGGACATTACAGGCACTCTCAGCTGACTGGGAAGGTATCGGTCTGCCCGAGTGCACCGCTGGTGGTGGACCACCAAGCGCATTGTTGTTGTCCTGTTTCCCAGTGGGTGTGGCAGAAGTAAACACATATGTTCCATGAGGTGGTGCGTGGCTTTGATGTAACTTAAGAGCGTCGAAACTTTCCAAGACATCGTATATGGTTGGTCACAAGGTGCCCCTGAATTCTGGAACGGCTGTCTGTACCACTGCTTCTAACACATCCATAGCCACAATATGGGGGTAAAACCATTCTACAAGATTTACCAGATGTCTCACGACTGTCTGTAGGTCTTCATGAGCTTGTTGTCACTACGTAAAACTTTCAGCTGTGTCTGTAAGGTTGCCAATATACTGGTATACCTGGTGGAATATTTTGTAACAAAAGTACCAGAGTTTTAAGAGGTTTGGCGGTTCATTTGTGCTTATGTTGGCAATGAAGGTACTGGAAATCCAGTGTTTTATACTGAAAATTTGGACGATGCTGGCAAGAGCGCAGTGTTTATTTATTTTTTATTCGTGATATTTACAAATGTATGGTGACAAACATTTTGACTTGCACTATGTCAAATATTAATAAGTGAACATGTAGATGCCCTAGCAACAACAGGATATAATTTGAAATTAGTATTATTTGTTGTATTTTGTAAGAATTCCTTTCTGTATTACCTATGTTTCAGAATTGCGTTAACGATTTTGTAGTATTGCTATTTCATTCAATATTGTACATGTTATATGTATACTCCCATACAATTACATTGTAAATATGTGATGTAATTAAGCCAGTATGAAGAGTTTGAATGCAAATGCTGATATAAGCTGCAACGTTATAACTTTCAAAATCTACACCACTGTTTTGTTTTATATTTTCACGAGATGAACTTTTTTCAATATTGTAACTAATTAAAAATGTTATCCATACGAACTTCGCACGACCTTGAAGTTTGAATACATCAAATTAATCATTTTGTAAGTCGCTTCTCGTAACTTCATTAATTTTCGTATTCGACCTAAAGAGCAACAATATTTATATTTGAAAATTTAAATTTAATATGCTTAAGACGTAATTCATAACAAATTGTAAAATTAGATTAGAACCATGACTACTATAGCCTATTCACCCACCTAGAATGCCTAGTCATTCTTGCGGATTTTTGGAATAAACTTTAATTTAACTTATTAATATTGGAATCGATTGCTTTAAATAGCAGTAATAACCTGCTTATCATGCAATTTGAAACTGAGTAATGCCGATACTTAAACATTATAAGCCACTGTATTCATTCTTGCACTAGTCTAGGATTAGGCAAATTACACTTCAAAATGAAAACTTGAAAATAAATAGATTTTATGAGGAGCAATACGACATATTATTAAAAATAAAAAGACTTGCACAGTTTTATTTCTGTCTATGTACACAAGTCCCCTATTTTTAAACCAATAAATCGATTCACGTCCCAACAGCTAAAAATATTACTTCATTATAACAACGTTTAAATAACAGTAATTATTTTTAGCATTCACGGGTCGCAGAGTCGTCCATTTTACTTGTTTCATGCTCGCTAACCACCAGCATAAATGCTTAACAAGCCATCACATGAAAGTATAGCTACCAAGAGAATAAAATCTGTGGATAGCAGTAATACGAGATCGTACAACGCATTTTAAGCCTAACAAGAGCATAAGTTTTATCCCGAGTGCTAACCCTCGTTGGTACAACTGACCCTAAATATATTTTATTTTAGCCCTAGACCTTAACTTCTGAATGCGGTGGAAAATGCACACCGTGTTTGTTACTTAAATGGCAATATTTATTTTAAAAGGTGGTTAGAGCGTAAACAATAGCTGAACGGAAAAAGTAACTAGGCCCTCAAAAGTTCTCACTTTACCGTGAACAGCCTATATCATTTGGCATAATGGCATATCCGCAAATGTCTGAATGTCATTCCTTATTTCAATTTATACCACTATTGAGGTGGCCTCAAAACAAAATTTAGTCCTTTTCGCCCTGTTATGATATTAACCAGCTCATAAACTATTACGTTATTGAGGGATAGGATAAGGTATCAGGATAAACTAATAAGATAATTAATTAATCAAAGAGTGATTAGATAATAACAATTTTTCCCCAGCTTTACTCCGTAATATACACATGTAGTAGGACATTATTTGTTAACATTGTAGGCCTACAAATTATTCTATATTATTATGGGCTGATTTAAGTTCAACTGCAAATCACTACACGACTGCAGATTTATTGTACACCACCTTCACAATTTTAATTTTTTAAATACGCACAAAATATTTAATTTTATTTGCTTTTAATTCTGTTTTGCGGGGGCCTTCTGTGGCAAACCGCGGCGTTCAAGCCATCGCCTTATTTGTCCTACGGAATGGCCTTAAATCTTTTTTTGGAGAATTGAGGCTACAGCAACATCATTTGATGCCAGGCTTACAAACAACGCTATATCGATGTCTGGTTTATTTCAATTAACTACTAATTCCTGCAAACAAAACCTTTCACCCATTCAAACACATTATACAGTCAGTAATGTTTGTAAAAAAAACAGCTGTTACTGCCCATGATTCAATGCGCGAATGCTCCAGGTCAAGCCATCCATTGTTTAAATATGTGTTACCAAGTATTGCACATGTACCGTCAAGTAAGCTGGCATTAAGAAGGTTTAGCATTTCACATATTGAATTAGTAGTCTACTTTCCATTGCCTTTTTCCCATTCGCAAGCAACGCTGTTTTTGCAAATCATAATTTCCATTCATATAATTTTCAAGGTTTGCCAGACTGTAAAGAATCATATCATTGTGAGCTTGANTTGCAAATCATAATTTCCATTCATATAATTTTCAAGGTTTGCCAGACTGTAAAGAATCATATCATTGTGAGCTTGATATCACATATTTTCTCTCCTGAATAAGTGAATATGAGTTTGGTGGAAAATATAGGATTAAGTATTTATTGAGAAGGGAGCTAATGCTTTATGTTGTACGTTTAGGAACTGTTTGTGAAAAATTGTAGGTTTCACTCCAATTTTCGTTAGGAGGAGCAGCAAAAGTAATGTAGAATTTTAACTATTCAGCAAGCAAACAATACTCAGANTTGCAAATCATAATTTCCATTCATATAATTTTCAAGGTTTGCCAGACTGTAAAGAATCATATCATTGTGAGCTTGAAATCACATATTTTCTCTCCTGAATAAGTGAATATGAGTTTGGTGGAAAATATAGGATTAAGTATTTATTGAGAAGGGAGCTAATGCTTTATGTTGTACGTTTAGGAACTGTTTGTGAAAAATTGTAGGTTTAACTCCAATTTTCGTTAGGAGGAGCAGCAAAAGTAATGTAGAATTTTAACTATTCAGCAAGCAAACAATACTCAGANCACTCCAATTTTCGTTAGGAGGAGCAGCAAAAGTAATGTAGAATTTTAACTATTCAGCAAGCAAACAATACTCAGACAGAAATAATAATTATATTTTGAATCACCATTAATAAGTAGGAATGTTTGCAAAAATGACCAAGTCTACGAAAACATCCCATTTTTTTTTAAATATTCCAATTGTTGCAAACAATTAAGACTGTGTGAGAAAACAAAGAGTCCACAAAAATTGTGATATATACTAAAAGGAGCAGTTGTAAAATGTTGGTTCCTCAACACCTAGTGAGGAAATTAGCACATTCCATGAGCGTGGTTAGAGTTTTTCTAAATAAAAGAGTTAAAATCTGTGAGGAAAATAATTGTGAAGGGTAACACTTTTCTACATTGTTTGTGATGCTTTCTTCTTGTTTCCGTACCATAATGGGCTAAATGAGAAGAAAAGTAAAGAAAACAAAGTGTGTGCCGTTTGTCTTAAGCTGTTGTGCTGACAACGATGCGCAGATACGTGAATATGCAGCTGTGTACGTGTGCTGGTGTAT
>NQII01000465.1:325573-356731 GCA_002778355.1 Clitarchus hookeri | reverse complement strand
TGCCTTTACTGTGACAAGTAGTACTTGTCTGTAGAAATGCTAGAAAAGTACCTGTTCTGATTGATGGCCTGTGCAGCTGTAAATGTTGTTATAAAGCTGCATGCACTGATTGGTAATTAGAACTACACATCACACCACCTAGTTAAAGTTGACAATGTCAAGATCCCATAATTAACTATCAGGCTGCAGTGAAAGTGAATATAATGAAAGGCAATAGAACTGTTGGTGCATGCAACCACACTACCCTGAAATTCGGAGGATTCCAACGAGAGACACCCCCTCTACCAACTCAAAACCCAATGTTCTCTTAATCTGACTACAGGGTTAACAAATGAACTGGGATGCAGCTCATCCTCACAGGCAGAGCTCGTAAAGAACATGTTCATATGAATGTGTTCATTTTATTTCACTCCTTTTATTTGGAACGACTGTGGAATGCGTTCATTTATTGTTAAATGAACAAAGTTCTCAATTTCATCCTTTTTTTCTATGGACTAGGACGATATTGTGCATTTCTATGTAAGTCCACAAAGAAAAATGTAGTTACGAAATTAAAAAAATTAATTAAAATAATGTATTTTTATATCTCATTTTTATTATAGCCATGTTCGTAATATGATAGGTATATTCAATCCTGTTAGTTTGGCAGCTGTGACATGTTTACAAATTGCAAGATTGCAAGCTTCCCACTTTTTTTCAGTAAAAGTGACACACAAGTGTGAAATTGCATGTGTGTGATGGAAGTGAACAGAAATAAACGGTTTTTGCCATTGAAAGGTTTTGAAAAGTAATTTGAATCGTTTATGAGAACAGAAACAACTTAACTTCGCCATTCAATTTATGCCGACTTTTGGTGAAGACCTTAAGTGCTGCAAATAATTCGTTGTCGAATGTGGGGCGGCACATACAGGAGAGTGGTGTCACTGCAAGTTCATTATTTTTCTTCAGTGTGTGAATTGACAAATATCAAAAGCAATAACCCCAAGACTAAAACGGATTATTATCTATTGCAAATAATAATCTAACTGCAAAAATGATTACACTCATTTGCAAAAATATTGATTACCCTGAAGTTGCCATCGCATGGCACATAAGTGTGTACAGGCACAGGACATGATAATATGTATACAGTAAATATCACTTGCACTTGGAGACCAACACTTGCACATTGTATGGTGTAGGACCACCCTCAGCAAAGAGACAGGCAGCGATGTAGTCGGGCATGGAGGTATACATATACCGAATCGGTTCATTATCATTCTCTTGGTAACCAAACGAACGAGTCGTTTCATACTCTGATGCATATTATTAGAAAATTAAAGTGCGGGTGTATGTGTTATTAGTTAATCAAGATTTCCTTTTTATGGGGGGGGGGGGATCGAACAGAATCTTCGATCCGCTAACTTAGGTAAATACGAAAATACAATTCGTTTCATGAATAAAAGATTTGACCCTTGTTCCAACGGAAAAACCAAAGACATTTTTGCACCGATTATATGTATATATATATATATTGTATATAAATATATTAAATTAAGGTAAGAGAATAAAGGCCGCCAGTACAGAAATAGGAAAACAATATGCCTATTAATGAACTTACGATAATACACTTCATGGCCCGAAGAGTGCTACATATTTATATTTCCGAATCGACACGATATTCCTGGGTGAAGTTATATTAATCTTACACCTTGAGAGTAAATGTCTATGTTTACACACCAAGAACCTGATCATAAAAAAAAAAAAAAAAAAAAACACCCAGCTGCACTTATATATTTTTTTTACAAATACACATTACGCGACATGATATCAGAGATGAATACCGATTCTAAAGTAGTCCCCAGTTCTTTATTAACCTGAACAGATACGTAGACACATTGGCAATATTTCAGACCAGCCATACCAGTGTATCATAGACATACGAACGATAAATGTTTAAAATGCCAGAAGGGAGTGCTAACTTGACTATTATCGTTGTTCATTTTTGCGACANACATACGAACGATAAATGTTTAAAATGCCAGAAGGGAGTGCTAACTTGACTATTATCGTTGTTCATTTTTGCGACAGACTTCGTGCACTTCCATTATGCCCAGGAAGAGATCTGATGCATGTTAACATACTTGCGCTCTATCACTCCTTTGTGATGCCACTAATATATAAAATCTCGCATTATGCAAACACATCAGCAATAAATTCGCGAAAAAAAAGGCCAAACATACTAATGTTTAAGCCCATAAAGTTTTTTTACACAAACAAAATTTAAATAAATATCACACTGCAGGAGAAAATACTTAGGTCAGAAAGCCTGCTGCAATATGCGAAATTATGAACCTTTGGACATATCAGTCCAGGTTCTCCATCGAAAAGAGCACCCCAGGCTCATTTGGCAACTATGACAGCTTCCTTGATGTCGCATAAGAGGGGGACAGCAGACGCAGCGGCTGGATCTCTCATTTCCCATCACGGATCCGCGCACAGCATCCTTTCTTTTGTTCACACGTTTTCGCACAGGAGGTCCACCTCAACACCAGCCCATTCTTCACTCGGCCTCTTCGCCCCAACACAATGAGATAGGCTCGATTCCCGGCAGGGTCGTTCCTAGATTTTCGCCTTTTCATTCCTCAAAAATATTCCTCAGAAACATGATTTATTCCTCAAAAACATTCCTTCCTCCGTTCGTTTGTTTGTCACACAAAAATTAACCTACTTAAATAGTCCGAGAAAGACATTAAACTTCAGATAGAACCATATTACCCCTACCACACTTTCTCGTGACTCTTGTATTCGATTTTATACACCACTGAAATAATAAGTTTTTCAGAAAAGCAGTACAGTAATGTACAGGATATTAAAAAGTGCACAACTAAGAGCACATAAATTTATTATCCTACTTTTACCAGCCATTCAATCTTTGCATTTCTCTGATTTAAGCAGATGATGGATAGTACTCAATGGTTTCATTCGAAGTAGACCCTTTCCTTAAGTTCTCCGATTATTGAAGATATCTCCTTACTGTGCAAGGCAAACAAATGTCCTAGTCTATCAACAAGTTCATTGGGGTCTTCAGGAAATATGCAGTCTGTCTTGTCGTCTTATGCATTCTTCGCGTTACTTTTTTCAGCAAAGCCAGTGAGGAGATGTGTGAGGTCGTCGAAAGAGTCGCTACATATTTCACCATCAACACTGTCTTCATTATCGTATCCATGTCCCTTCTCTGTTTCGAAACTCTTCGGACCGAAACGCAATCTCAAACACGCTGAAGAAACGTAGGAAAAAGCACTCAAATACAACCTGTTTTATTTACGGAATATCCTCACAACACACAGCGAGCGGTGTCGCTTCGATTGTGATTAACATGGGTATTGACGGGGAGCATGTTATGCAAAAATAGCCTCCCATGAGCCTTGATATGTATCGACTCGGAAAATAATCGTTGAAATACTACTACCGTCGATACCAAGCGCGATGGAAAAACATCACTTTGAACAGTTACGAAAAAAATCTAATATGAAAAACTTACTGCTAGGTATAACAAAGATATCACTATCAGATCATAAGTATATGATTGTATATATGCATAAAATCGGTTTTTGAACCATGGCGAATACGTCCAGGCACACATTCATGTTGTTTGATAACATCTTAGGCTCCTTGCGCACAATGATGTAAACGAGCCCATGCTTACACAAGTAAAAGTTTTCAACATCGCACCTCAGTCCTTCACTAGAGATAAATTAATTCTTTATTCCATTAAAATGACGGCAGCAATAAATGCAAGCCCTATTCCCGATGCATAAATATTTGCAAACTGTTCTGTGAGCACTGCGATAATCACCATCCCAGAGAACCCCGAAATGTGGCAGTGGATATCAGGCACCCCTTCTATAATGATTAATTCGCACCGACACAGGACCATACATGCTCAATACTTCACACCGTCCTCTCGACAACAGTTGCACAGCTACCAAAGTGCACGCATGTCAAGGGGAGCTAGGTTCGATTCCCGGCGGCGATTGCACTTTTTTTTTTCGCGCATGTGGGAAACGTGATTTATGCTGTTGCCAACAGTATCACCTGTGATGGACTTGGCGACTACCGGCAGATTTTCTCGGGACACATGAATTTCTTCACCGATCTAAACGTCGTCACAGCTTCCATATGCTAAGCTCTCTCTCAAATCAAAACACATGGTTTCCCCTTGGAAAGAATATATTGGTGTAAGTGGGTGAGCTGTCGACCACGATATTTTCGTACTTTAAAAAAAATTCCTTAATACCAATGTTAATCAACGCAGATCACTGACGAAGAGTAACTAACGTGTGAAAAAATTTTTCATTTTCTTCAGACAGCTGTTGTGAGGCTATAGTGAGGTTCTGGGAATTGTTTGGCCGAGAATCAGTAAGTTCATCGCTCAGATTGGAGGTGCGGTCGCCGACATAACTGTTTTAATAGCTTACAAATAGTCTCTGTAAAAAAAATGGCGGCCCTTATCACAGAAACGCAGTAGACCTAGGTATTTAATTTTTGTATGAACTAGTTTGAGTTTCAACATGCTAAATATATAATACTTATTTGGGAATGATACTGGCAGATCCTACAAAGAAAAGAGAATTTTAAAGTGTTTTACAAATTTTTCTGCCTAAGGTAGTTACAATTGTTTGCATCTTACCAGTTATGACAAGAAACTAACAGTTTGTAAGCCCTGGCCATAAAATACTAGCGATTTCGAAGCTTCACCTCTTTTGGTTTGGTCATAGTTTTCGGTTTTTTACACAATTACGTTTGATTTAAAATAAATATTAAAGTTCAGAGACAAGTCAAATGTCCGATGCCATTACTAGTTTTAGCTCCTAACCATGCAAATAGAAATTCGGGCCACCAAGATCATTGTTGCCACAATGAAAATAAAGTATTTAAAGATAACTTGCCTAATGAAAGATTGTTTTCGTAAACTGCAATCAGTGTTGTATGCTTTGCTGTATATCAGAGTATCTGCCAATNGGGGGGGGGGGGGCGTAATTCACCTGGCAGACAAACTGTGGGGACATTCACATGTCTCGTGAAAGTTTAATAACAATAAATGTTACAGTCACAACCATGTTTTTTATGCTATTGAACTGAACTCGTTTTGTTACTGAACACACCCATCAGAGTGCTGTCCTAGATTTTTTCCTGAGCCCTACACTTCAATTTAAGATTTGCATTATATGATTATAATGTTCAACAATATTCCTCGTCAATAATATTTATTTTTCACTGAAACCAGTTACACAAAATTGATTGCTGTGGTTTGAGTAAAAATCTGCTAAAGGTGTCCCCACACACACACACACACACACACACACACACACACACACACACACACACACACACACACACACACGCACAAAGTATGAATTTAAGGTTTTTACAACTGCACCTCAGCAAAAGTTAATGATGTGTAGGGTCCAAAAGAAAAAAAATGCTCAACTGTGTGAGAGGTTTGGGTAGCTCTTAGCATCGTATGTCTTCAGAGCCGATGAGGGAAAATGAAGCGAATATGGAGCAGCACCAGAATACAAAGGTGGGTGAAATGGGAGATCCCTGGAAAACTGACCAGCCACATCATCAGGCATGATTCCCTCATGCCGCACCAGAAGTGAACATAAATCGCTTTGGTTGGAGGCAAGTGCTCAAGCCAACTCGACTACAACAGAACCTTACCTGCATACCGCATCATTGTAAACTGGTGCATGTCTTCAAACATTGAAACAGTACGCCAATTCAGCACATTAAACACAGAACAAGCAAGGTGATACAATGGTAAAATACCAGAATCACATTCGGAAGGATACTGGTTCGAATCCCAGACTAGACATCTAGTGCTGCAAATGAAATTTTGGAAGCTGTACGTCTCTCTTTCCCTTTATATTACCCACAATAAAATACTTTTCCCTTCCACAATGCTGCTATCTTTAGATAGGGGCCCAATACAACTGTACACTTTGAAATCCCCTGCCGCCTGCCCTGCAGACATCCTGATTAGTTTCCCATAGTTTCCCGAAATCACTCCAGGAAAGTGCTGTGAAGGTTCCTTATAAAGGCCATGGTCGATTCCTTTCCCATTTCATGCAAGTTGTGTTGTAATGTGTACCTGTTTCTAATGACCTCGTTGTTGACAAGGCAAACCAACTATATGAAAAGCCAATTGAAAACAGACCAGTCCGATTACAATAGTTGGTTCACTGGCTGCACAGTTTCAAGTGTACTCACATCTAGTGATAAAACTGGCATAACAGATGATGTAACTTCATTGTGTTTATTCGCAAGTGTTCCATTGAGAGAGTGTGAATCCACTGTGCGCAGTGTTATTTATTTATTAACGGCTTAGAGGCACAGTTAAGCTATATTCCACTTCTGTTACACTGGACCCATTACGAATTCACTTTCACTTGCTAAAAATTCATACATAAGATATTACAGATGATACACATTTAAAACTTACAAGTATATAACGTATTTCTAAACAAACCAAGGATACACCGCAATTACTCTCTCATTCATTCGCGTATTGTGTCGTAAGTTTAGCCAACATGATAACATAACTAACAGAACCATACAAACACAATAGGGTTAGAACAATTATTCACTGCACGTAATGCAGGACGGCATCCTACCCCCCAGAGAGTTTTTCACGCCGCGCGTCCACTGCATCAACAGCACTAGTGTAGTTGCAGCACACCGCGAGTTCCTAAATAAGCACAGTGCGTGTGTGTGAAAGTGCAGAACAGTGCAGTGCAACCGCATCCCCCCAAAAACATTCCATGGGCAGACTATGGTGCACAATGGCAGACCCAGCATATATAATTTGTAGGGCAATTCCAAAGCAAGTATTTCAAACTAAAGAAAGAGACACTAAGAGTGTAAACGTTCAGAAACACCGCTATTAGAATTTCAGGGTTTCTATTTTGTAATTCTCAAATTCACTTATTTTTCACCTTAGTTGTTTCACCCTCATTTAACGCCATCCAAGTATATATTGTAACTGTTTTTATTCAGGGAATATGTATCTTTTTATTTTGTTAATTTATCATGGAGGTGTTTATGTCCTTTTAATTGTGTCAAGTTACAGGCAAGCAGAAAGTAGTGCAGGGCGAGCCGCATGGCACCATAATTCGCGCCACGCGTGCTCGTCAGATTCAATCACTGCCGAGTGCCTCAAGGGGCCGGCACGCACCGCGTCGCGCTCCGGGTGCCTTCACGTTATTGCACCAATCACATTTAGCTGCAATAGTATAATTTAACGTACCAGAACCTGTTATTTCTGCACCAGGAGATGCTACCCCTTCTTCCCCGGGAATAGTATCTCCCGGGGAAGCTTAGTGCAACAATAATTCACTCTTATACACAAATGTGTATTTTCCGCAGTTTTGCCTATCTGGCAGGCCACAGGCCAGAGCCCGTATAAAGTGTTCACCTAGAGTGATGTAAGTGTCTCTGTGCAAGAGTAATTATATGCAAGTTTTCAGACTTCGTGTCTTTTATTTCAAACACTGCCTTAGGGAGTTTCGGGATACAGGTCCCCTATAACCCGTCTTCTCCCAGTTTCATATAAATTACTTAACATCCAGTATGCTCAAGTCAGAATTTTAACAGTTTAAGGCATGTGGGTCAGCCTGAATAGGCACACAGCATTTTCCATTTAAGTATCAGGAGCGAAAGGCTCTTTCAATTTTTCACCGAGAGACTGAATGCGTCCGGGCGAACGGCCCATCAAACCCTAAGATCATCTCCAGCAGCAACAATTGGCACCACCTGCCGACGGTGTCTGGCACCTAGTTGGGTATCCAAATCCACAAACCACCTAGCAATGTTTTTTGTTACCAACCCTCAAAACTTCCCTTAACCCAACACCACCCAGCCAACAGAGATTACACTGGTGCCACAAAGTGCAGACACAACATAATTTTACAAATTAATAATTTACGAAAACTGGGCATACACATGTATTTGTGCTCTTTCACACTGATAGATACCAAAAAAAAAAAAATTACTAATGTGGAAAATTCCTAGGTTATTACTACTAAAATGTCACATCAGTAAAATGATGAGTTCGTAATTATTCAAATGTATACTCTACAATTGATACATACCAAATATAATATAATTATCACTTTTGGACACAACTCCAATATGCGAAAGGAACAGAAAATATCTTTCCCCAGCGACATTTCCACACACTGCACTCTCGTGGGAATAAAGTAGTGTGCCAGAAAAAGCACAATTTTTTATTATATTTGTGTTGTTCACCAGCAGTTTTCTTTCTGCTCCTTCAGATGTGAATATTATCATAATTGCAATCTAATAATGTGCTCACCAAACATTTCAGAGAAGTCTACTGGAATCCGGAATGACCATACAAATATTACACACACACACACACACATATATACACGCACATCATCATTTCCTTTCAGGAGGGTCCCCAAGCGCATTGAACATGTATTAAGTGAATATTATTCAAGAGTATTCACCCAATAAAACAAAATGTTATTCCTCCAAGAAATTATAAACTGTAAGTTAAGAGGTGAACATTTCTGAGAAATGCCTATTGATGGAAGTTTCACAGTGTGTTAGTTCAATATAATGGAAGCTTCAGGAGGGTTCTAGTCTTGTGCCACCCCCCCTCCCCCCTTGTGATATCATTGTAATGTGATGCAATCCTATCTGCCCAAGACTACAATAAATGCAGGTGTGCATCTAAATTCATTCATAATATAGCTTTTACTGACATTGATATTGCTATTTGTTTGACAATATTTTTCTCATATCATGGCGATATCAAATATACAAATTAGCTTCAGGAGAAAATAATGGCAAATAGCAGCAATGCGGCCATGGAGCAATATTTAAAAATGAAGTAAAATGAAAACTCAGCTGATGTTGGTCAAATTAAGTTTATTTACCTTTAAGTATTGCACACAAACATGAATGTCACCAGTCTGATAAGTAATTTACTAAAAATTATAATTTCATTACCAAGTTCACAAAATTTTTTTAACAGCAACACATTGCACGAGTTGGAGCAAGACTCACAACAGTAATTCAATTACATCTTCATGAACAGAAAATGTCTTCCAAATTATAAGATTACACATAACAATTTCAACCATGTAATTTACAGTAGGAAGAGGGACATTACAATGTTTAATCATATAAATGCCATTTCCAAAAGTAAAATTTCTTCTTTTGCTGTAATACCTTGCATATCAAAATGATACATAAAATCAACTAACACGGCATTGTTAAGGATTATACAATTAGATGTAAGCAAGTAGCTCAACACCGGTAAAGCTTTGTGGAAAAATATAGACCAGAATGGTAATAATCATCCAATTAAGTATTAGTTTGTAGACTTAAAATCTGCTTACTGTTTTTAGTACTCATTGCCAACATAACATACATATCAAAGATAATTCATAACATACATACAAAAAAAAAAAGGCTAATTTTAAGCCTCTGATTTATGCGCAAATCAATTGTCTGTGTATCTTGAAAATGTAAAATGGCATTTCAAAATACGTTAATTTAAGTGTAATGGGAACATGGTCATATAACAATAATGTAATTTTTTACCAGTTAAATTGTTTTTTTTTACTACACGAAACAACCTATATACATGAAAAAATGACTGGCACCATCCTCGAATTGAGGTATATGACATTTAAAATCTTTGTGTAATCAGAAATAAGTGAAAGCGAACTAACAGAAGTCCTTAAATTTCCCTTTCGCAGCCCATGCACATTTGCAGCGTGTGCTTCTCAGAATTTGACAGTGGAATATTTGTAATTACTACTGAGGAATATGAGATGTAAAATTTTTGTGTAATGTGAAACACATGAAGGTACTGTAAATGCCATAAGTGCTGGCGGCTCACCTCCCTAGATGCCTTCACTTGGGCCGCCGGCATTGCCCAGGCGGCGGCAACTGATATTAGTGAAAGTCCAGCTGTGTACAAACAATTACAAAAATTTTCTGTGCACATTGGCAAACGTGCGACAGATTATACAGAGACTAATGTTTTAGTACAGCATCATGCTGCAGCAGGATGCGCACGCAAGTACCTCTCCCCTCGCCAGACATACCATGCTCGATGTAAATTAATTCACCAGCAATTGTGGCACTAACAGTAAATTACCCTTTCACAGCTCATGCACATTTGCAGAGTGTGCTTCTCAGAATTTGCCAGTTGAATATTTGTGGTCGCTGCAGGGAGAGTTCAATTGTGGGTATTACGGGGGTGTGGATCTGCTATGTGGAGGTTTTCTTGTGTATGTATTAAGATTTCATCATATTGTGAACTAATTGGAAATTTAAATTTTTTTACATAGTAGTGTATCATCACTTAAAGTGAGGTGTGCACAAAGTAAACCAGTCACAGAGTTGGTTGTTGGTCTTATGTTAGCAGTTAGTCAAATCACTAACATGAAGCAAAAAATGAAAAAAGTGCAATGGAATTTTTATCTGTATTTTTTGCAAAGTTGTAATCATTATATTCTTTATAAAAGTGTCCAGTAACAAATACAATTTCAGATATAAATTTGACCACTGATATTCATTGTTAATGCTGCTAGTTTTAAGTAAATTTACAAATTCAAAACTAATAAAATTCAATCATAATAATGAATATTTCCTTCAAAGTGTCCACTAACATACAATTCTAGATATAAAACTGATCACTGATAACTAAAATTCTGTTAGTTTTAAAGTCAATTGCAAAATTCAAAGATAACGAAAGTCAATCATAATAATCAACATATCCTTCAAAGTGTCCAGTAACAAAAACAATTTTAGATGTAAATCTAATCACTGAAGAAGATGATGCTGCAATTTTTAAGTCAACTGACAAGTACATAACTTATGAAGGTCACTCTCATAATAATCATTACAGCCTATCCCTCAAAGTGTCTAGTAACACATACAATGTCAGTTATAAAAATGATTACTGATATTCATAATTAATTATCATAGTTTTAAGTCTATTTGCAAACTCAAAAAGTAAACCATAATAATCACTACATCCCTCAAAGTGTCCACTACATAATATACCATTTTCGTTATAAAACTGATAATCAAATTGCTGTTCCTTTTTAAAGTAAATTTACAATTTCAAAGATAANATATATATATATATATCCTCCGGTGTGATGTCCCCCGCTGTTGGTCCTGCTAAGAGCGTTGCGGCAGAGTCATCGAGAGAGCTGTCCTGTGGGGAGTTCTGTCCTACAGGTGACTCTGGCGACTCGCCATGGGCGGTGTACCTGGCGGCTGGCGCTGTGACGCAGGGCGTCACGATGCTACAGAGTGACCTTTCCAGGCCTGCAGTGATACGTGCAGTGTTGATGGTTGTGCTTGGCGGCGGCGATCCTCCTTCGGGTAATTCTTCCTCCTCCACCTTCCTTGTGGACGTCGAAACGACGGGCATCGTGGTGGAGAAGAGGTGCCGGAGAATTTTCCCGTCGCTGCCGGGACTCTGTATCCCGACTTCGCTTCTGGAAGGGATTGGTGTGTTGTTTTGGTGGTTCTCGACACCCTGCTGGTCAGGCATCGTGATGCTTCGCGTATCCAATGCCAATGGAAGATCATCGCATCCTGCTGCTGTTCAGATTTATGAAGTATGTGGTGTACGCCAGCATCTTCACCACAGAATGCGGTCCACTCCATTTATGGGCGAATCCGGTGTAGAAGGTCTTCGCTCCACTGGATATTCTATTTTCTCTGACATAGACCCGTTTGCCAAGTGCCAACCATCGTGGTGCTCATGTGGTGGTAGGCATCCATCCCTCGATGTAGCGTTCTTGGTTACTACGAGCTGCTGTTAACTCTGCCTCCCTTCACTGTCTTCAGGCTGTCCCATCTTCTGGTTCGCCCTTGCCCTCTGTTAGGCGTGTGGCAAACTCTCCAGGTAGCATTAGTTCACGACCCTACAGAATAGCTGCTGGAGTCTACCCTGTTACTAGATTCACCCACCGCCTTATGACGGCAAGTAGAGATGTTCGGCCCAGCTGGTGTGATCCTTTCCCACTCTCAGGCATAACTGGGTCTTGAGATCTTGGTTGCGCCTCTCCATGTGTTTGCCATTGGGTGGTATATTGGAGATGTATGGTGTCCTACCCCCAACTGAGAGTGCACAGCTCATGCCAGTACCTCCCAGTGAACTGGGTACTGTTGTCTATCAGCAATGTCTTTGGGTAGCCCCTGCGAGGGTAGAACTCCGTTTCCAGTGCCCGCGCAATGGTGCATTCCTGTGTACTGGAGACTGGGTAGACTTCGGTCCATCTGGAAAATGGGTCACTTACGACCAGGATGAACCTCTTCCCTGTGGAAGTGAGGGGGTAGTTGCCCATGAGATCTAAGGACACCATCTCGAATGGTTCCTTCGGCACCCTGGGTTGTTGTTGGGTCATTCTATATGTTCTCCTGCTCTTGAAGTAATTGAAGGGGACGCACTCCTTAACATACCTGCGTACATCCCTGCTTGCCCCTGGCCTGTGGAAATGCATGTGGAGATTCCTGGCTGTCTGAGTTGTCCCACGATGACCAGCAAAATGACTACTGTGGGCATGCCTTAGTACGTGTTCTCGTGCTCCTTTTGGTATACAGAGGCACCAGGTCACATTGGGATGCTTCCGATGGGTCTCGACATGTGTTTCCCGGATGCGTCACCACTCACCATCTCCCTGTACGATTTCCGTCGTCTTGGCACGTGTTTGTGCGCATTGATGTTGGGCGTCGATGACCAAGGTCTTGAGTTCATCGAGCCTGGGTTCTGTGTCTGGTGTCCTCTCTATGGTGTTGCAGATTACCGGCCCGTTGCCTGTTGTTGTTTCAATATTGGCAGTAGGGGGTTGCAGGCCATCCCACTCGTCCCTGTCCATGGCTACCTCGGTGCCTGGTGCCCCGGACAGTTCATCAGCCAGTTGATTCTCTGCTCTGAGGACATGTTGCACAACAAAGCCATACGATTGTAACAGCAATGCCCACCGGGTGAGTTTCCTGGCTTCCCTCACGGAGTAGGCTAGAGTAGGCACCTGTTGTCGGTTCTTAGGGTAAAGCGCTGGTACTCGAGGTACACTCTGTAATGCTTCACCACCCAAACCACTGCCAAACATTCCTTCTCATTCATGTCATATCGACCCTCAGTAGAACCAAACTTGACACTACTATATTCAATGATCTGGCGCTCAGTGTTGTTGCCTAACTGAAATAGCATGGCGCCTAGGTCCTTCTCACTGGCGTCTGTTTGTAGGTATAGGTGCCTACTGGGGTCGTGACGTGCCATGGTTGTGCACTGCCAGAACCTTCTCTTCAGTTCCTGGAAGCAGCTTTCGTGTTCGCTGTTCTACTGGAACTTACGGTTCGGGGACAGCGTGTCTGTTAGGGGCGCTGTTATTGTTGCGAAGTCCCTAATGTTTTCCCTCAGCCATTTGACCAACCCGAAGAACTTCCTGAGATTTTTGCATGTCCTGGGTGCCTCATGTTGATCTATGAGTGACAGCTATTCCGGTGTTGGCCTACTGCCGTGTTCGTTCACTAGGTGACCAAGGAACTGGATGCATGGTTTCCCTATGTGGAACTTCCTGTTTGCACATGTTAATTTATTAATTTCTAGGCGCTCAAGTACCAATGACAGGTGTGTTAAATGGTCTTCCCAGTTCTCCAACCAGATGATCACATCGTCCAGGTATGCGAGGGTAAAATCCCCTACATACCCATCGAGCACTTGTACCATCATTGCCTGGAAGGTGGGGGGTGCGCATTTTAGCCTGAAGGGCATGGCACAGAACAGGAAGCGTCGCCCATCAGGGTCGATGAATGCTGTCTTGTGGAGGTCTTCTGGCTTGATTGGGACCTGCCAGTAGCCGCTGCGCAAGTCCAGTGAGGTTATGACCTTCGCCTTTCCTAGCATGTGTAATGCATCCTTCACACTGATGTGTGGTGGTAGTGTGCTTTGTATTATCAAATTAAGGGGGCGAAAGTTCACACAGAAGCGCCACATTCCCTCTTTCTTCGGCGATAATGTGATTGCGCTGTTGTACTTGCTGTGTGTGGGCTCGATGACGCCTTCGGCTAACATCTCCCTGGTCTGCTCTTTGATGATGGCACACAGGTGTGGTTATTCCTGCGACAAATTACGCACGATATAGTTCCGTCACATGTTCCTGCACATATGATCTGTTTCGCGCATCGTCGGTTGTAAAAAATATTTAAAATTGAATTTTCTAAAGATTGCTTTGTTGGGTTTAAATTTAATAATGGTTCTTGTGGCTGTTCGAGTTCGCACTGGCATGCACGTCTGTTGAGGCTGAAGTTGCCTCAGACCACTCGCGGTCTGTTACGCACGGTACACAATGACACTCGTTTGCCATTCGAGATTCTGTTCCATGCATTTTCTATTAGTTCACTATTATTTCGTTTAATGTCCTGAGCGAGTCGTCTCGCGTTTGCTAATTCCCCGCACGGACATTTTGTTCCCAGGAATGGATTTCGTTCAGTTGTTGGTAGCACGCATTTGAGGCACAAAGTTTGTCATTTCCCATTGGTGGTGGTACAATTTAATCTGTAAGTATTCAGCCCTATATCGGCCATGTGGCACTGCGGGGTAGCCATGTTGGCAGGTCTTTCTATGATGCGTATGTATAGCTGTATCGATTCTACACTTCACGTGGTCGTAGTGTCCCCTTACTTCTGAGAGGGGTTGGGGGGTAGTGGCTGCTTCACTCGCGCGTCCGGGCGGTGCGTCACTACAAACCTCCCTGCCCAGCAATGTCAGTGCTAGAGAAAAGTTGTATTGTTCGCTGACAATAAATGGCAGTTTGCCACAAAACTCAATTTTCCACTTTTTGTTCAAAAATTTTTGTTTTAAACTCTCCGGTGAGAGGGCGGTTAGCTCTCCCCTCAGTACATTAAAGATAATACAAATGTTCCGGTGAGTAATATATTACTATTGCAGTAACATTTTTGCAGCCTATATGCGGGTACTGAGAGGGTTCGCGGAGCGGGCGACCAACACCACCGGTCTTGTCTAGGTGCTGAGACGAACTGGGGCGAGTCATGTCCGCTGCCGTCACAAGTGACGAGAACTGACACCAAACGCCGAACGAAGAAACATTACATGAACACTCTGTGATGTGATTATAATGTTGAAAAATTGTATGAATTAAATTAAACACATTGGTTACATACCCGTTTATTAACAAATGTCTGTTAATGTTAACTTCTTAAGTTGATGGGAATGTCACCACACTAACTGATTTGTTTTAATGCTGGAGGCCTTTATAGGCAATCTCCATTTTATAAAAACATAATTATTCTTATATAAATACATATTAAATAAGTTATTACATTTTCTCATAAAAGTGTTCGTATCTCACTTCCGATGACGCATTTTAAGTACTCTGGCTACAGCATTGCCAGGTGGCTGTCTCCTGGCGGGATGGACGAATCAACCTGGGAAAAGGGGTGTGGAATGCCATGCTTGATTGCTATTTATACAATGAAAAACACCCCTGGCTGTAGCTGTGAATCCGGTGACTGTGTTCTATATGTTTGTAAAAATTCTGTACACTACTGGATGACACTTTGGGGCATTTATCTCTTCAGCTCTGGCCTACTAGCCAGTTAGCGTCACCCGGTGGTGCGTTGCATCGTTTTTAGCTGCGCGAGCTGCGAGGACGCAACGACTAAATGCCAGTGCACCCAACGGCTGTGGTTTCGGGGTAAACACTGTTTCGGATCGCCTACCCTCTTATTAAAAGAGTTACCTCTTGTAATACATGAGTAGGGCGGTCTCTTGAGTTGCGTAATCCTTGTCGGCAAGAAGGTGTAAGTTCCGTTCTTGTCGACCCGCACTAGGCACTCTTGGCCTGATGTGGTTGGTGTGGCCCAGTGTAGCTGTTGTTGTTGTAACTGTGGCAGTCAGAGTGGGCACAAGGAACTCGTGGACGTGTGGTCACGTCACCTGCTTGGCTGTTTAATGTATCATATATCCTTGGAAGTGGATAAGTTTCTTTCTTCGTCACATTAACAAGCTGGCGATAATCTACAAAAAACCTCAAAGAGTCATCTTTCTTTTAATAAGAGCTACGGGGGATGACATTGACCATGGACTATCTTAACTGACGATTGTATCACATCTAGATCCTTTATTTCCTTCACAATTCCAGCAACTGCCTCATGCGAAGCTAGTGGCAGTCATCTTGGTGGCTGCTCTATGGTCCTGGCATCTCCTGTAACTATGTGGTGGCAGGTCACATCAGTCCTTCCAACGTCATTTGGCCCACACATGAAGGCATCCCTATTTCTCTGCAGTAATTCATAAACAGCCTTCTGCTGTCACCAGTTAAGATTTTCTTTTGTTTTTACTAAAAGTTCTCCCAGAGCTTTTGGTAAATAACATTCTATTTGTTTTACTGTAGAATATTCTGGAACATTTGGAAGCACCTGTGTAACCTGCTTGCAAACACCTATCACAGCCCTCTCCTCAAGACGAATTGCACTATTGGACAAATTTACATTCTAACTGGAAAACTGTCAGAATTATATGGGAAAAAAGTTCTTGTTACAACGGCTTTGCCTGGCTGGACGCCAATCTTCTCTACTGGCTCAATTAGACCCAAATGCCTGACAAACTTTCCTTGACATCTGCCTGTAATGACAGTTTCACTAGAAGTGGGCAGCAGAGTGGGTTGACCACATACTACTGAGCAGATAATTGGGGAGGACAAATCATGCCATGCTAACACCACCAACTCTGTATGAACTACTTGTAGTACACCTAGTCGAGTATTGATACAGCACCTCAGCCTATGTAGTGCATTATGCCCCAAAAGACGGTCATCCTCTATTTCTGCTATTTAAATATTGTGCTCTGTGCTAAGGTCATCAAGCTTCAAGATAACTTTTCTCTTAGCTCCTAACAGGTATGGTATCACCTGTTACTGTACTCAAATAACACCATCCTATATTGTCGTCGGGCGATCGCTTGGGGAAGTTCCAAGGATGTGTGGTCTTACTATTTTATGGTCACCCCAGTGTCGACAGCCATCTGGCAAGGAACATCATTCAGACTCCCCTCCACCAGTATTGCATCCCATGTTGTGGGGTGCAGCCAGACTTACTGCTTGCCGTACCTCTGTGTCTGCGATGGCATCGTTGAACAAACCAACTGCGATAATGTCGCGCACCTTTTCGGAGGATCCTTACAGAGATAGCTGAGACAGTCTCACATTTTGCTATAGCTCCTGCAGTGGCTCCCCTGGTCGCTGGATGCGACTTCTTAGCTGTGCATGTTGGGCATGTAGCAGGTACCAGTCGCCAAAACGTAGCATAATGCCGACACCAGTGTGGGGTACTCTAGTCAATGTCACTCTGGCAGAGATTGTGGTATGCTCAATGCGGGACCTCTCAGTACAGTGGCGAGGTAGTAATCCCGCTGTTCGTCTGACCGGCTATTCAAGGTGGCGACAATTTCAAACTGGTTTTGGTACTCTAACCATGAAGTCTGGCCATATCACAGGGGGCGGGTTTAACTTAGACCCCCTTTCTCACACCTCGCTGCGCAACACCAATACTGCAGAGCTGGTGACTATCATCCGAGGTCGCTGCATTGGTAATGACTTGTACTCCCGATGTGGTGGTACTGGAACTCCGTTGCTGAAGAGATTTGTGTTATTCCTTCTCTAATTCACTGATTTTCTGTTTCAATTCATTCTCGATGCTGTCCATCCTTTCACACACACTGTTAATTCTTCCACTGATACTGTCCATCCTGTCGTTGACACTGTTCACTATTTCATTTACGCTGTCTATTGTCGTATTCACTAACTCACTAATGCCTTATATTTTCCTGTCTACATTCTCATTTAGTCTATTTACATTATCATTCACACTATTCATTTTGCTATTCACATTATCTTTCCTGAAGCTATTTTCACTTGAGCTCACTTGGCTATTTAACCCCTCAATAAATGCTCACACTGCTTCCAGTTCTGCAGACATTTTTCTAGTTAACATTCACTGCGACAGTTTTATAAAACTGGTTTATTTTTTTATTTTTTGGCCTACAACTATTAAACTGACTAAAATTCCTAATATCTCTAATTACTAGCCTATTGCCTAATTTGATTTACAATTAAATGCCTCCTTCTCACTTTTGACATCAGTGTTACATGGATGCCCGAGGGGCATATCTGAGTTCGTGAGGAATGGAGTTCTTAATAAAAGAACTAAATTTGACTTTCAATTTATTCACATAGCTATTATTTACAGCATTAAATTATCTGTCCCCACTATTACTCTTTTTACTTTATAGTGAGCGCAATATTTAATGTATATTTCAACTCTAATTAATGCTCTTCTTTATGTATCTGTTTGGTTATTGTCAAATAACCAATACTCATCATTAACACACATTCCGTCTATCTGTTGCCATAATTTGTAATGTCTTTCACTCATGCATTCAGTCCAATAGTCTAGCTTACAGTCGTACTCTTCATTGCTCTGATGTTCGCAGTCGCAGGTTTTCCACCTGCTGGTCACTTCTCTCACTGCACGATTCTCTTCTTGCTAGTCGTCTATCGCTGAAACTCATCCATTCAACAACTGCAGGGTCGGAGACTCGATGCACCTTTTATAGCCCCTTGCCTTGACTAGGAAGGTTCTCAGCACTCCGAGTCTAGCTGGGAGCAACGACGTCAATAATCCAGAGCATTCTTCAGATGTCTCAANTGGAAGGTTCTCAGCACTCCGAGTCTAGCTGGGAGCAACGACGTCAATAATCCAGAGCATTCTTCAGATGTCTCAATTACACACGATACCCAAGGTCGAGAGAGGCATGTGCCCTGATCGGCATAACAGGCACACTTTGTAAACATTCCTTTGTCAATAGCCACTTTGTCTCCGGTTGCAACTGCTAGCGCAGAGTGGCCACCTGTAACACTATTGCACATTTGGAAATAGCACCCTCCAGTTTTTGTTATATATATATCGAAACATCACCAGATGGTGATCTATACACAACTATTAAAACAAATCTCTGTATACCTAAAACAAATACACACACAACATTGAAATACCTTTTCTGTCCATATAAACCATTTTCAGGTATTATTTTCCCGTTTTTCGGAAAAGCAGTGAGTCTTAATAATTATTTCTTAGGCTAACTAAATGAATGTAAACCTAAAAGGAAATATACATTTATGCTTTACCTAGGATTCAATTCCAGTACCTCTCACAACTTGTAGATTGCGTGTTTTACATGTTTGCAAATTGTACCAAGAAATGAGGGAAAACAGTTTTTAAATTTTAGCATTTTTTAAAATACCAGGTTGTCAAATTGTGAATTAGCATACTGAAGGTGTATGAAACCAGGCTGTTTTTATCATAACTCATTTGTGGTATGAATGTGGAAGGTTTGTTTCACAACTTCATCACATCGCAAATTATGTCAGTGAAAATTTTGCGTGATAGTACTCTCAATAAAAATTGCCATCTGCTCCTAATATGTGTAGTAGGGCGAGCCGAATTTTTTAATTTTTTTTTTATTTGCTATACCGCGGAAAACTTGTCTNGCTCCTAATATGTGTAGTAGGGCGAGCCGAATTTTTTAATTTTTTTTTTATTTGCTATACCGCGGAAAACTTGTCTTTAGAGTGGCTTAGTAAAATGTAAAAACAAATCAAATAAATTTTTACGTCTGACGGTAGCGCATCGCACTTGAATATTTAAAATTTATTGAATAATTAATAGTATTCATTCGTTTTTTAAAGCTACAAACGAAAAAGATAAAAAACTGCTTCGATGAAAAAACTTTAAAAGAAAAACAATAACGTTGGAATAAAAAACCAACCTGAATTACTTAATTTAAGGTAGAGCAAAGCTTTTAAAAAATCCACGTCCCACAATGCACAGCACGATGCGCATGCGTATGGTTTACTGCTTTGTGAGAGACCAGCCAAATTTGGATTAAAAAGTAATAAATATATTATNACGATGCGCATGCGTATGGTTTACTGCTTTGTGAGAGACCAGCCAAATTTGGATTAAAAAGTAATAAATATATTATTTAAATAAAACAAATATGCTGAAAATCACCACAGTGGACAAATAATATTTTTGAATTGCCTTGAAAGTAATGTAGTAAACGACACTGCAACAAAAAGGTACGCAAATCGACAATAGGTTAATTAAATTGAAACCACATCTGAACTGGAACCAGGGATAGTACACACATGACACCAACACCAAAAGAAAACGGAAACCTTCCACAATATCGCATTTATGCCACTTTGCACTGCGGTCGAAAGTTTTTTCGGACACCGAAAAGCAACAATTATGCGCTGTGTAAGTGGTTTTTTTTCTTGAAGCCTGGTTTGTTAGTTTTACATATTCTAAGAATATTTAACTATTTTCTACGGTAATTGATGTTTACTGTGGTACTACCGTCTTTAATAATATTGTATGCTATTTACAAATCTTTTTAGCATATTTAACACTTTTGCCACATTTATAAAACCTAGTACAGTTAATTTTACACTGTTTGTGAAAAGTTGCACGAAAATGTGTATTTCAAATGCGATTGTACTTTTTAATACTTTATCGTCATACTTCTCTTTGCGCCTTCCTTATTGAGCTTATATTGAAAAAAAATTTCGTTGATTTTTTAGATAGCATAAGTAGAAATATTTAAATTTTTTCAGTATTTAATTATTAACTTATTTATTCTTTAAGGAAATTCTGAAACGTCAATTTCTACTAAATATGCTGCATCAATTGTTAACATTTGTCACCTTCTGTTTAAAATGTAATTTGTGTTTGCTGTAAAGTGTAAATATTATTAATATAAAGTGTGTTACTTTTTCGCCCGGGATTTTCCCTTAATTATTTTGTTTAAATGTACAATATTCATTATTCTTTTTTTATAGTATGGTAGTATTTGTCTTTCCCCC
This sequence comes from Clitarchus hookeri, assembly GCA_002778355.1. Taxonomy (NCBI): domain Eukaryota; kingdom Metazoa; phylum Arthropoda; class Insecta; order Phasmatodea; family Phasmatidae; genus Clitarchus; species Clitarchus hookeri. The sequence goes on along the minus strand of NQII01000465.1, from coordinate 335,741 downwards.
AAAACATTCATACTTTCTTTATTACATGCTGTCAGAATTTGTGACTTTTCCACATATATTTTTTAATACGTATACTAAAACGAACGAACTAAACCTGGTTAATAGTTTCATTTAAATTTTTATATTTGTTATTTATTGAATTTAATTTTTTTTCTTTAAAAAATTAAATTTTTTGTTTAGTAGAGAACAAACAATAACGCGAAAGTAGGGTTATTTTGTTTCGTTAGTCACTTTGGCTTTCTGCTTTGGCTTATATTGAAATTTTCTACAACTACTCATATATAACAGCAAAATTACACATGCAAACACGCGCGTGCACACGTTGGCTTTCGCATACATATATGTATGTGTACTTATGCGTTATTTAACTCATATACACATGTTTATCTACTGCAAATGTTTGTAATTATTTTTAAGTGTGTATGATGTAGGAATGCGCCTCTGGCAAATCAACTTTTTCTATGTTTGGAGCCCAGGGTATTCGAACTGTGGACCCTATATAACGCTATAAGACCTTATCATCCTTCCAATATCCATCTACCAACCAACATTATAAGTTTCCTACACCATATATTTATATGGGATTTATTCGACCTTTTTTTTTTACTTAAGTCTCAATTAGGTCTAACAGTATGATGTGGTTTCTTGGGGCGCAAGGGCCCGGGTATTAGTAATGTGGTCGTATCACACAGTGGCGGCCGCGAAGAGGGAACATGCAGTGCCGGATTAAGCCTGTAGTAGAAGCGAACAAGAGACCCTTGGTTTGCTTTAGGTATTAAAGTTTAGGATATAAAATAAAACAGCACATTTATTTATTTGGGATGCCAACAACACACTTATTTCACATTAAAAATAACTACAAGAAAGTTTGATAACAAATGAACATATCATTCTTAGTCAAACAATACAACATTACAATATAAAAAAAATCACTATCAAAAATCTAAAAACATGTCAAATTAAGGTATACATTTAAGATTAAAATAAATGTTTAATATTTAATAAAAACAAAACTATGAACATAAATAAAAAAATGGAAAAAACATTAGGTGAAACTAAGTTACAGACAATTAAATTAAATACAAATAGTCACAATCATAAAAATATAAAACTAAAACAGTAAGCGTAATTTTAAGAATGTAATAAATTTGTTTTTAAATATCAGCTGAGTCAAAAAATATGTCCCAAGTCCCGCAGGAACGCGCTGTCTCGTAGTACTCCTCACAAATCCTAGCGAAGGGAGAATGTTTGCCAAGGTTGGCTTCGGTCACTATAGAAAATCCTAGTCAGCGGAAACCTTGGGTTGTTGTATGGAACCTTTAGCACATTTAGAAAAAAAAATTCGATATTTAATGTGGGCAAATTTAGAGATAACACTAGTCAAAACAACATTTCTTAGTAAATCATTTTCTATGTCAATTAAAGTGAGGTTATTTAGACGTTCTTGTCCCATTGTGTTCCTTAACTCATTTTGAATGCGCTTTAATGTTGAAAAAGAACGTTCTCCGCTGCAGTTGGTGATAATCAAACTCAAGTAAATGAGTAACATTATTTCTACATTTGGGAAACACGATTCTAATGAATTTTCCGTTAAAAGTTTATANTAATCAAACTCAAGTAAATGAGTAACATTATTTCTACATTTGGGAAACACGATTCTAATGAATTTTCCGTTAAAAGTTTATAAAATTGAAGTTCCAGAGCCTNGGGAAACACGATTCTAATGAATTTTCCGTTAAAAGTTTATAAAATTGAAGTTCCAGAGCCTCGTGTTTTTTGCTGTCAATAGCAGCAGCCACATCTGTTTCGAGCATGAGTCGCTTGACGTGGTCAAGCAACCGGTCTGACTCTCCCATAGGGTCTGGGTAAGCACTGACGATAATTGAAGTTCTTTTCAAGATCTCTTCTGCAGTTAGAGAATTTAATTGCCGAAGTATTTCAAATACACTGGTCACTTGATGGTACGCTTCCATGCGTTAAGCTAATGCAGACAGTACGTTATTAATTATAACAATAAACATCTGAATTTCATAATATTGTCCAGGTGTTTGATAACTACATCGAGTGTAGTAGAACCGCTAAAATGGTTGTACTTTGTTTGTCGCTTGCGTTTTCTTGAAGTCAATTGCTGATATTCTTCACAGCCAGTTAAGGTTTTGGCTTGTGTCTCTATATCTGAAAANTCTTGAAGTCAATTGCTGATATTCTTCACAGCCAGTTAAGGTTTTGGCTTGTGTCTCTATATCTGAAAATGTAGACTGCATTGCTTGGATGTACTTGTGTAATGATTTATAAAGAGCGTATCCCGTGTTAAGGTCTTGATCAGACGACTGCAGCAAAGCGTTAGTCGCTTGCAAACGTTCTAGAATTTCGTTGCACGCAATAATCATTATTCCCGTTTCTAAGTTATTCATTTTCGAAACTAGTCCGTTAGCTTGATTACGACACTCTGCCATTTGATCATTGTTATTAGATATGTCATCTAAAACTTGTTTGATAGTGGTAAAACCACATTTTTCACGGAAGCAGCGTAGTCGAGCCCGTCTGGTGGATGTGTCCGATAATCTTTTCAAAATTGGAATTTTTGAAATAGTATCTTTTAATACTTTCGTAAAAAGACCCTATAGATAGGTTGAAGAGGAAAAAAATTAATATAGGCGTACTTNGTGTCTCTATATCTGAAAATGTAGACCGCATTGCTTGGATGTACCTGTGTAATGATTTATAAAGAGCGTATCCCGTATTAAGGTCTTGATCAGACGACTGCAGCAAAGCGTTAGTCGCTTGCAAAAGTTCTAGAATTTCGTTGCACGCAATAATCATTATTCCCGTTTCTAAGTTATTCATTTTCGAAACTAGTCCGTAAGCTTGATTACAACACTCTGCCATTTGATCATTGTTATTAGATATGTCATCTAAAACTGGTTTGATAGTGGTAAAACCACATAAAAGTGCCTTCGTAGCATCAGCTCGGGCAGACCACCTAGTGTCCGATAATCTTTTCAAAATTGGAATTTTTGAACTAGTATCTTTTAATACTTTCGTAAAAAGACCCTATAGATAGGTTGAAGAGGAAAAAAATTTATATAGGCGTACTTATTAATCTCCTTAATTCGTGCTTGTAAGCCATAAGAACGGGATTTCCCGCTCACGTTGCTGGCATTGTCATAACTTTGCCCTCGACAATCTTTGATATTAATACCATTCTCATTAAAAAAAATCTAGTAAACTTTGAGTGAGTTGTTCTGCAGTATGGTCTTCCATATCCAAGAATCTTACGAATCTTTCCACTGGTCCAGATGGTACGACATAGTGCACTATCAGAGTCAGGTGGTCTATATGCGATATATCTGGAGTATAATCCTATGATACTGAATAGTATTTGCATCTCTTAATTTCGCAAATAATATGATTCAGTATGCTTGATGTAATTAGATGGATAAATTCCTCGCATGTTGTTTTTGACAAGTATAACGTATGTCCCTTTCCTTTATTTGCATGAATATGTATATGTTCGGCCAGAAAAATGTCAAATTTAGCTATTAATTATAATAAAACCTAAATAATTTCCATTGTGTGGTGAATCAAAAATTTCATCACTACCTCGAAATGCAAGACCTCGTTCTGCTAAAAAAATTATAAGTGCAGTAATTCGTTCTAAGAGTGTCCGCCAATATTTTTGTTCGGTGTCTATTTGGTTTACAAGTTGAGAATCGACACGCGCATCCTTGTTTTTGCGAACTAACAGCGACATTATTGCTTGTCTATGCAAAGTGCTTTCTTCGTGTCTTTTCAACAAAATATGCACGTTCTTCCAGTCATCTAATCCATCTTTCGTAAACGTGCCGAACCGTCTGAATCCGTAACTTTGCTAACAAAACAAAAAAGTTTCCCTTTAGTTTCAGAATAACACAACCAATCTCTCACGAGAGTTTTATCCGTTAGTTTATGCCTATATATGAAATATGACCTCTGACAGAACGTAGTTTATTTTCATTGTCATACATTTTCTCTGTAGACAAAAAATTACTGTTCATATGATCGACATCGCTACTTGCTTTCGCAATCCAATAATTTCGATCAAAGTTGCTCTGCCATTCAGCAATATCATTGGAGTACATTTTATTTTTGTTTTGTTTTTGGTATGTAGAAGATGTATTAACATCGGAAACATGTGGTATGCTTTCGGCCTCTATTTGCCTTGAAGACGACGTTTCTGNATGCCTATATATGAAATATGACCTCTGACAGAACGTAGTTTATTTTCATTGTCATACATTTTCTCTGTAGACAAAACATTACTGTTCATATGATCGACATCGCTACTTGCTTTCGCAATCCAATAATTTCGATCAAAGTTGCTCTGCCATTCAGCAATATCATTGGAGTACATTTTATTTTTGTTTTGTTTTTGGCATGTAGAAGATGTATTAACATCGGAAACATGTGGTATGCTTTCGGCCTCTATTTGCCTTGAAGACGACGTTTCTGGGTTTAGAGGACATGCTGTGCTTTTTTCTCTTTGGCTAGAAGACGATATGTCTGAATTGGGAGGACTTGCTGTCTGTTCGAGTGCTGTATCACTTGTAGTACATGTGGCTATATCGGAAATAATTACAGATCCTAATGAATCTCCTATAGTGCTGTCATAATCTGTACAATGAGATGCAAACTCTGTGTTTTCTATTTCAATTTATTAAGACTCAGGAACATCATTCTGGACATTAAAAAACTCAGACAGCTTACGTGTCTTTNGTTTTCTATTTCAATTTATTAAGACTCAGGAACATCATTCTGGACATTAAAAAACTCAGACAGCTTACGTGTCTTTGATGTAACAGATTGGTTCTTTTTTTCTTTTTCATCTTTTGCTTTACGCTTTGCACTTCCAGAAGAATTTTGTCTGCCCATATATCTAGGTCTGCTGCTAATATAGATCCGTATATAAAATATAAAAAATTACAAAATAAAATCATGACTGAGGNGTTTTCTATTTCAATTTATTAAGACTCAGGAACATCATTCTGGACATTAAAAAACTCAGACAGCTTACGTGTCTTTATGTAACAGATTGGTTCTTTTTTTCTTTTTCATCTTTTGCTTTACGCTTTGCACTTCCAGAAGAATTTTGTCTGCCTATATATCTAGGTCTGCTGCTAATATAGATCCGTATATAAAATATAAAAAATTACAAAATAAAATCATGACTGAGGAGTAACCTAAAAACTAGTGATGAAATCTCTCCCCATGAAATAATGGTAATTTAAAACCAGCCGGTCTACTCTGTTAAAGTTTTTGCGGGCAGTATCCCTGCAGCATCAGGGCTGAGGAGTTGGATACAGAAGCTATCATAATATAATATTGTCACGGGAAATATACCTGCTTACAAAATTTGAGCTCAATTAGCTAACGAGAAATAGGTGAAATTTTGATTACGAGATTTAAAACAAACAAAAAAATTATTGGTAAGTACAGTCAAGAGCACGTCAAGCTTGACACTTCAAATTTTGGACCTGCCAGCTTATACTGGCGGTGTCATGTTTGACGTGCACTTAACTGTGCATTGTGAAGTTTGTGAAGCTAAATAAAACCGTTTAATAATGAATTCGCATCGCCCTTTTGAGTTTCGGTCCTAAAACATGTCTTGTTTATTTAACTTTATGCAGTAAATTTTGAACAAAATAAATAGCTTACCTTATTTTACTGTTGTAAAACAGTAGTATTATACATTGGTATTGTATTAGCCCGCAGTGATCAGAAAACAAAATAATAACACAAAATAAACGTAATAACTCTGAAACTGCAACATAATAAAAAAAATGGCCGAAAACAAAAATAAACTTTACTCTAGATGGCTCGTATCAAACAAAAGAAAATAAAATAAATTAAATGTGGGAGAAACGACTGACTGTAATAATACCCTTATAAAATTTAATGTCCATCAGTTGCTTTCTTATTGGTAATCAATATAAAACTATTCTAAATGGTTGGGTTATACGAACAGCTCGAAAACAATATTTCGGGATTCCCCTCTAAGTATTGTAGTGTTGCCAACTTGCAACATAACACACTCGTAAAATGTATATGGTGTGGCCAGCGCTGACTTTTTGAATAACTACTACGTCTTTCCATTGGACGGTGGGTGGTATACCGTATTTTACCTACTTGGTAAGATTTTTTTTTTGCACGAAGGCGCGAGGCCCCCGAGGCGCGGGGCCCTTAGAAATAGCTAACTCTTGCTACGAGACTAATCCGACACTGTGATTGGGTAATTTTTGTGCATTGATTTAAGCCTTTTCTCTATCTCTCCAAAAAATGTGGCGACTGCCAACAAAACTCGTCCCCTGATAATGCTACCCTACATATGGCAAATGAGCCACCTCAAAGTAAGCTTTCCCTGTCTTTCCGGTCGTAATTCCCAACAACAATTCAAATCACAAAACGTTACTAAGCTTTAAAAACCCTAATAGAGGCAGAATATTTTGTCATTGTTGTCACACATGTGAATATTGGACTTTATTATAGAAAAAACACAAATGCATTGCATGCATACATACACAAAAAATAATTTTCACAGTTCCCACCCCTTAATAACCACTATAGTAGTGTTGACATACATTGATTCAAATAACAATACGCATGGGAAACTATTCATATAAACACATTGTGGTCTGGCTGCATTAACAAGTGTGCATTTCGTTGGCATTATACATCATACATCCCCTAAGACCTTGCCAGAAATAAAATGCCACAAAGAAAAGTATTCATACTTAAATCGTATTTAAGCATGTTCGGTTCCAACACAAACTGTATGCACGTGGAAGGTTCACTAACAATGTTGTGAAAAAGCCTCTTATTTCCAAAGCTACGGTATAACTCGTATAGTCGTTCATTGAGTGATAAACCATTCAAAAATGGGGCTAAGTAAACTTCAGAATCTCGGAAAAGGAGCTCTTTTTAATGACATACAGGCAAGGGGCTTATACCCAGTCTAATATTTGTTGATGTGCCTTGTATTTTGTGGAGATTTCAGATGTGATAACTACACATTTAAATATGTTATGTGTATTACAATTATGTGTTTGCAGCTTCTTTCGCCATCATATACTTAATTTCCAGCACTATCGTGCTATAATTCACATTTACTACAGTTAATAACACAATACAAAAAGCTGTAATATAAATCTTTATTATTTCAAAGTAATGTGCGTCGCAGCAGGTTCACGACGCATGTCATGCCTTCCTTGTTCCAATGGACCTTATCGGTTCTTCTGTGGAGTCCCGTGTGTCTGAAAAACGAACAAAGACAAATTCTTCAACATTGTAAAAAATAGATTACTTATCTGCAAATCGAAATATATATTTTATATTTCATCAGCTGCTTTGGATTTGTAACGTCCTCGTACTCTTATGCAAGATGTGTCACAGATTCTACAATTTATGACAAACTTATTTCTTACACTGACAATGTCGAATGTACATTTGGTGATGACAAATTATAACTACCGTATAACGGAGAAGACAAAGTGTTTATGATACTGTTCAGTGTCATTGCTCGTTAACGTGATTGCAGACATAATCTGCTATTCGTTACCAAACTCCGTACAACAATATAGGGCACATCCTAAAACAAAGTTGTTGCAATTAATTTTATTTGTTTTTAAATTCCTACGCTCACGGATGTTTAACCTCTTACCTATAAAGTTATCACTGCTAGAATATAAGCCTTATATAAAGCNTGTTAACCTCTTGCGTTTAAAGTTATCACTGCTAGAATATTTGGCCTAATATAAAGCTACAGATTTGGTCGCAGGTTACGACTACGTTATTGTGTTAGCGGCCATAGGCTCAACTATCTAGATGCACTATTTAGTTCACTTAAACTATATAAGTCTTGGTGGTATATTAGTTTTACTATTATAAAACTTACTTTGTCACTACGTTATTGTGTTAGCGGGCAGACGCTCAACATGCTAGATACATTATTTTGTTTAATTGGACTATGGAGGAAATATGTCTTAATTGTATATTAGCTTTTTTACTATAAAATTACTTTGTTAATGTTGTTATTAATGACTTTTTAAGGCTTCTGTTTTATGCATATAAACATTTCTGAGCTTTTATCTATCATACTATGCTTCGCCGCTTCCCTTGGAACTTGAAATGTGTGAGCTGTATTACATATATAGATTATAATCTTTTGAATTAAGATAGACAAATTTACATACCTCTCATACAAATGACTCTTAATGGAGCCATTACTCCAAGAAAATGTCGATTCACAATCCACCATGGGAAATTGTAAGGCACCTGTAAAATGGTTACCACAACATTTAAAATTATTGTTGCCAAAATTACATATTCTATCCTGTAAAACATTTCCATCAAAATATAAAAATACAACATAGGACTTATTGTATCTACTTTCACATATTATGCCAACAGTTATCCAGTATTTAAGCAAGTTGTTCCTAGTGGAAATTACATTTTGAGTTCGTGATTTTAATTGTAGAAGTATCCATACAGTTTGTTTGTTGTAGACGGTTGCAGTGGCAGTAACAGTCTCATAACAAATACTAACATTTCAGAGCATACAGTGTAGACACGTACAAATTACAGAGCACCAGCTAGAAGAAGGAAAGTTCTATTGATGTTCGTTGTAGTTATTATTATAGGAAATGTACCAGTTCGTAATACGGAACAGAAGACAAGGTATAGAGGATAAACTACATGTGCTCAAGATATGAGACCTCATTAGCAGGATTGTAAATGTTGGTTCACAATAAATCTAATAATCGACAGTATAAAACTTGCCAAGTACTGATGCTATGGCATATTGCAATGTTAGTCACGCGTGTTGAAGGTGATACCGTTACAAAAAAGTCTCGTTATGAATGGCATAGTTCGCCGAAAACATAAATGTGACTAACTTTGATACCTGCCCAATGCTGTGGTTTATAAGTAGGTATTGAATCTGCTCTCGGCGTGAGGCGCTAGCGATTGATGCTGGCCCTCCGTGTTAGGGCGTAGGAATATGTTTACCATATCAATACACTTACTTTACGAGTTCACATAATCGAGTTTTATTGTTGCTTAACAGGTTAACTGGTACATGAACTCACGAGACAACTCTCCCCTCCCCTTTTCCTATGTGGGCTACGTATGGCTTGACGCGACGATTTCGCGTCGTGGGGGGACAAGATTCTTCACACTTGGTGTAGAACTCTACTTATCTGACTTGCGGCGCTGGTCTTCTCTCAGCCGGCGATCTCGGGACTACTTCATATCTCGGTAGGTAGACTGGAACGTCTAGGCTGCGACACTCTCTCTCGATCGGCGTTGGCGTCTCGACGCCCTCTTGAACTCCCGGCTCTCCCGCACTGCTCGCTCGACGACGTCTGACTAACTGATCGATCCTCGCACTGGCTTCGTCCGGCTCCGACCTGGATGCCTCGCTTCAGGTCCCCCGACTGACTGCCTGACTGCTCGATCATAGACACACTGATCTGTTCCTCCCTCCTCCTCGTGGTTTTGTAGGCTCGATCGCCATATTCATCTGGCACCATCTCTGCACGTGTCCAGGGCGGCCGCCGCGTCCCCCTGAGTCGTAAAACACGTGGGCGGCATTGTCCCTCGGTTCTGGTCTAGAAGGTTTAGTGCTTCGCCCTGCACGTGCTACTTGGTGGTTCCCCTGGTCGTAAACACATGTTCGGTGNCTGGCTTCGTCCGGCTCCGACCTGGATGCCTCGCTTCAGGTCCCCCGACTGACTGCCTGACTGCTCGATCATAGACTCACTGATCTGTTCCTCCCTCCTCCTCGTGGTTTTGTAGGCTCGATCGCCATATTCATCTGGCACCATCTCTGCACGTGTCCAGGGCGGCCGCCGCTACCCCCTGAGTCGTAAAACACGTGGGCGGCATTGTCCCTCGGTTTTGGTCTAGAAGGTTTAGTGCTTCGCCCTGCACGTGCTACTTGGTGGTTCCCCTGGTCGTAAACACATGTTCGGTGNCTGGTCTAGAAGGTTTAGTGCTTCGCCCTGCACGTGCTACTTGGTGGTTCCCCTGGTCGTAAACACATGTTCGGTGAACTAGCTATCCGCACTTGGGTCCGGCATCGCCCCTCGACTCTGGTATGGAAGTTTATTGTTCCGTTCTGCACGTGCGGGAA